>DWJK01000292.1:0-24012 GCA_018248815.1 Croniades pieria auraria
ACATAAGCCTCCCCCAATGAGCGCCATCGCGCCCTGTCCTCGGCTTGCCGCATCCAGCATCTGCCTGCAGCCTTTCGCAGATCGTGATCCCACCGGGATTAAAATTTAAATCCACCCTTGTGCTATGCTTCAAAATATGCACAGTCATTTCGCCTGCTGTGTCCTTGTATTAATCTAATGAAATGCATAAAAAGATAAGAGCAGCGCCAATTGTGAACTAATTGAAGTCAATGCAAGGAAATTGAAATCAATATAGGTACCTAATGACTTGAATTACGAATTGTCCTTTAATATTATTTTTCGAATTGTTTTAAAAATGTTAGGTATACAGTTTATATAAATGAAATTCTAATATTATTACAATCATAGATACTCCCAAATTTAATTCACTTCTTCTGCAGGTAGTCATTAGTGGGACGTATAATTACTCCGATACCAAGGTGCAAGAGGAAGTGGAGAATTTAACGCAAAAATTAGAGAACACCTCGTACATATCAAACTCACTCTATACCGAGTCTTGGCTACGGACCTTCGTAAACTACGTATCAAGGAACAATGATTATCTGAACGTCACCATCGACAATGAAAAAGACTTTATTCACAACTTAAAAGAGGTAAAATCTTAAACATACATGTATTGAGTTCCACTAAACAAAGATTTTTTTTTAATTCCTAATGCAGTACTTAAGAAATCAATTTTCATATACGAGTCATGAAACATCAAAGGCGGCAATATACACAATGATAATTTTTTTTAAAAGGATAAATTAATATATTACGATAAATATGTTTACTATTGTAAGGACGTTTTTCGAAGAATATATTAACGTTTTTAGCATTTTTGAACCCTATAAAAATTACTACAACTATGGGGTATTGCCATGTTTGTTGCAGTGTATATTTATTATTAATTTTTTTGTGGGATCCAACGTATTTTTCACTCAAAGTATTGCTCTACAGAAACTATGTACACGAATTAAGAAAATGATAAATTAATATTTAAAGTTTAACCAAAAGTGGATATATCCGTCTTAGATATTATATGACTCATATATAGATCTCAATTATTGATTTAGAACAGTTGCCTATAAATATTATCTGTTCCAGCTATGGCTATTCCCCGCAAACCCCTTCTCTCTCGACGTTAAATTCAACGAAGCTGGTGATCAGATTATCGCCTCAAGATTCCTGATTCAAGCCATAAACATAAGTGGTACGAATCATGAAAAGGAGATGGTGAAAGCTTTAAGACAAGTCGTCGCAACATCTTCACTTAACGCATCTGTTTTCCATCCTTACTTCGTGTTTTTCGATCAGGTACATACCATGGCAATGTAGTTTGTGTTTTTGGAGTTTTAAAATTAATTTTACCTAATTATATGTTTTCTTTTTTATTTCCAGTTCGAACTCGTTAGACCCACATCTTTGCAGAACCTTTGCTACGGAGCTCTGATGATGATGATAACATCGTTCATATTCATTCCCAACATCTTGTGTTCTCTATGGGTGGCCTTCAGTATCGTATCAATAGAAATCGGCGTGGTTGGATACATGGCTCTTTGGGACATTAACTTGGATTCCATATCAATGATAAATCTTATTATGTGCATAGGTTTCTCCGTGGATTTCACCGCTCATATCTGTTACGCTTACATGGCATCGAAGGCCAAGTCTCCCAATGACAGAGTTAGCGAATGCCTCTACTCTTTAGGTCTACCCATTGTTCAAGGATCTTTTAGTACAATACTGGGAGTAGTCGCATTATTGCTAGCTGACAGCTATATTTTCTCAGTATTTTTTAAAATGGTATTCATGGTTATATTTTTCGGGGCTATGCATGGCCTATTTTTGTTGCCTGTTTTGCTATCGCTTTTCGGGCCAGGTTCGTGCACAAAAAAGGATGAAGACTTAAAAATGTCAAATGTTGATAAAATATTTCCACATCCGTATTGCATACCTCATCCCCAGTTGATGCTCAATGACCAAATATTTAATGGCAAAAACATTAGTCCTAACGGTGTTTACAAAATTTATGGAGATGATAAAGATTTAGGAATAGGTACATCCGGAGAAGACACTAGCGAAAGTAGCTCGAATCAGTCTCAACGACGCCAGATTGGTGACGACGACAACACGAGGAAAAAGTATGAGGACGGATGGAAAAGATCAAGCTACAGTCAGAGCACCAGCCAGTTTCAGCCATCGGGCGAATTAGACTTATACGGGCACGACTTGGACAGAAATTGGCAAAGACAACGCTACGAAAACAATCGTCGCGTATTCGAGAACAGAAAGCCTCCAGCGCACAGAGACGATGATTTCGTTACGACTCGTAAAACGAGTGATGGAGGACCTGGTCGTGAGAGCGCCTACAAAGTCACAAGAACGCATTCACACCACAACCTACACAAGCCCCGCGCACCTCGACGTACCAACTCTCATCACAACCTCGAACATTTGGATTACGTCGCCGAGATGCGCTTTCCCTGACAGTAACCGAAAAACCTCTTTAATTTTACAAAAGTAGATTACATTAATCGAGTGCTCAATTTGTGGACCAAAGTATTATTTTATTCATTGTGAAAAGTAACATAGTCAAAACTTATCAAGAAACGAAGAGTATTTTAAGTATTTTGGCTCCACAACAAGCAAGTTGTTGAGATAACTCTAGTTAAACGGACATTTACGTGTAATTTTGGTAATGATATCAGCAATGTGTTAAATCGAGATCAACGTTATAAATTTTAGTTTTTCTCCGACAGTTGCAGGGGTTATTTAATAAGAGTTGTTATAGAAAAATGTTGTATAATTAAGGAAATGGGCTTTGACATTTACTGAATGTTGCTGTATTTGTTAAAATTTGTATTTACGAATCTGATGGCGAACTTCAAAAAAATATTTTTCTATCTAAACAAAACAAACCGATTAAAAACATCTCCTGTTTGTATACCATATTGCATTTTAATGTAAGTAGTTTAATTTTATATATTTAATTATCGTCAAGTAACATACAATGTGCAACACGAATGTATACTTGATATTTGAAACAAAATAATCACATATCCATACTTGGATGTATATAAACCACGGCAGTAGACAACATAGACGTCCCAATACGAATTTCAAAAATGGAACGTTGGTCACCTACTCTATGGACCCAAACATTTCCAACGTCAGATTATGAGCCAGTTAATATAAAAAATTGACTAATTTAATTTTAAAACTGTGCTACAGATTGTATTTTTACATATTATGTTGTTACTACAATAAATGTTGCAAAATTTCTATTTGGCCAATGAATGAAACAGGATTTTTCATTGTGTCTTAAAATTGAGGGTATGATTAATGAATAGCAAATAGCTCAGAAACAAGCTAAAGATTAAAATAAAAATATTACTTACTGTGGTTTTTTTTTGTATAAAAGTTTACCCGTTAAAATTTTGTCTGCGGCAAAGCAAAGCAAATACATTGTTTATTTTCAACAATAACTTGCAGTAAAACAAAAAAATATTTTGAAATCATTTATTCTTATCTATAAACAATCTTACGAGTTCCTAATGTGTAACATTAAAACATATATGTATAAATAAGCTATGGATTCAGTCAGAACTGTAACATTAAAAAAACCGTTAAAAAATCGAAACTACCCGCTAGTAGAATTGTTGCATAATGAATTCTGTAGTGTGATAGTAATTATTAAACCGGGATGGTGACTTGTAAGAGCGATGTACATAGTTATTAAGTCTCCATTGATTTGTAAAGCTTTAACATTACCTATATCTTATAGATTTCTGTAAATATTAGTTATATTCCCGATGCCATGTACCTAAAATGTATCGAGATTCCAATCTCCATTTTGAATTGTATTTCTAAATTGGTACCCGTTGTGAAAGTAATGTCATTCTTCGTACTGTAACAGTTCGATATTTAAATTTAAGTGGCAGCTTACAAACACATTTCAGATGGGATAGGTTAATCAATTTATGATAAAATACTCCCTCTCACGAAACACTTCCAAACTTGTTAAATGACATACTTTTTTTTAATTTATCAGTACTTTCAGCATTTGTGTTACAGATCTTTATTGTGTATGAATGAATACAAAAGTGTGTAAATGCCATGGACGCCGGTCGCTGCTCATGACTGAATAATGTAAATATAACTTGTTTTGTATTAAATAGATTCATAAAAGGTTTGCATTTTCTTTAATTCTTAATCCAACTAAAAACTAATTAAGTATCGTACTCCTACTAATATACACATATACTAAGGAATTTACAACTGTAACTACAATATAATCAGACTGTAAGCTTATTTTTCTTAAATTGTCAAGATCTTTGCATTAATTGCAACCGATATGGGAACTAAATATTTTTATCAATAACTTTCTTTAACAGATCGCTACAGAAGAGAATCAAATCCTTAGAACTAAATCGATCACTCAAATAATCTTGCATGAATGATAGTCGCAGATTATCATTCATTCCGTTCAAAGAGTCACTCGTATGCATTTCGAGCAATCGGTCTATAACTGTAAATGATTGTTTTTGGTCAATTTTCTGTACGAAAGTATCCATGAGAGCATTTATAGGCAAGTTATCCGCAATACATTGTTTTGAAGATGTATTGAGTTGTTCATTGAGACATTCAATGAGGTCTGGTTTCTGGAAAATAAAATAATATCATTATTATTACTTCATTTAAAACTTATAATCAATATATTTCAAAGGGCACCCCAGCCTAGGTAAATCAGTTAAATAATTTTAAAATACATAATATACTTAACCAAAAATTTCCCAAATTGTTTACTCAACATGGATCGTATGAACTTATTCAGAATCTATAGAAAAATATACTTACTTCCAACAAAGATGTGACAACATCGGCAGTGGATTTGCTACCTGACTCGTCAGTTTGAATCATACAGTTTAGGGTATGCACGGTGTCTGTTTGTGTCGATACCAGTGATGTGTCTAAAGACTCTGTTTGTATATCAACACTATTTACCAGCCAGTCTGTTTGTACTTCAACATTTGCAGCTTTCAAAACGAGAACGGGTTTTTCAATCAATTGATGGTCTAATGCAGATGTCACTTCATTTGCAACCTTATTAATTTTCTTTATATAATCGGTTAATACCTTCTTAGCGGTTTGTATTTTCGGCATTTTTATGCAAAGCCGATTAACTTCTAGTTCTGTCATTTTGGCTAAATCGCCTACGGATTCTATTTTTCCGGCGAATTCTTTAATGAGCAATGGCTTCATTGCTGAAGATGATAATTCAACGGCGATATTATCAATAGGATCTTTACAATTTATGAGGTCCATACAAATTGGTTCGTCATCGTTAAGTTCACAATTCATTACAACCTCTGCCAGTGGAGTTGGTTCTAGGGAACTCATTTCTGTATCGTCATCAGCATTGGGAGGAACATCGCCGTCGCCAAAACTCTCTATAGCTTTAGTCAACGCTTTTTCTAGTTTGAACGCAGTATCAAGCCGCTTCTGTGATTTTAAATTTACGGCAAGCTGTGCACGAAACTGTCTCTCTTGTCGTTTGGCCATAGAATTCTGTGGAGATCGAACACCACAAGGTTCTATGTATTTTTTAACGCATATTGTAGTGGAGACTGGCGGATCGTGGAAGCTTACTCTCTTTCTCTGTTAAAATAAATAACATATCACATAAAAATTAAAATAACTAAACAAACGAAACAGCTTACTGACTTGTTTACTTACTTTGCTTGCTGGAGAAACTGTAGCATCATCAGTGATATCAGCAAGCTTTCGCTTTAAAATAGGAACCGAGGGACTGCTATCAGCCGCCGGCAAAGTTCTCTTCAGCTTGAGGAAATTATCACTTTCTTCATTCTCCTCGGATGTTTCGCTATTTTCATTTGTTGAGTTATATAATATTCTAAGATTGCGTCTCGCTGACATATTTAATGAGCTGCATTGCTTCTTCGAATCATCAGATTCTACAATTTTTTCAGAATTCATAATGGTTTGCAATCTATCTGCACCTGGAATACATAGCCCTAGCATTTGGGCTGCGCGACCACCGGTTCTCACCTGCGGCTTATTTTTCTTAACAGACAGTGACATGGGGCTGACGTTAGTAACGAGAATTTCCTCTCGTGGAGGAGACTGGTCTCTTTTGTCTGGTGAAACTTTGTCTTCTGTAAAAATTTCAGGAGAATCGAACTTTTCGAATGGCTCCCCATTACTCTGTACTGGAGAAGATAGCTTAACGACCATATAGTCAAGGCTGTTTTCAGGAGACGGTGACTTATTATCTCGAACTGGACTCAAGATTTTGATTGGCGATATTTCTAATGTGTTATTGAGAAAGTCTTGCTTTCTCTTTTCCTCGTCTTTCAGAGGCAATATAGACGAAATACCTTCTTTATTTTTCGCTTCACATAATAAAGATTCTGAAAAAGTTCTTGTGATGTCCTCTTGTGTTGATGTAGAAGTATCGCAAATAGTGCTTTTGTTGTCCATTGGTGTATCCTCAATTTTTTTTGATTGTAAGTTTTGAGTTTCATCACCAGATGTATCACTAACTACTATTGAATTGAATACTTTATCTTGGTCTACAGGCTGTGTGTCCGCGTCAGCTACATCTTGTGTGTCCATCTCAGCAGTAATTGCATCCTTATTATCGTTTACTATAGGTGTCTCTTCACTATTTATTACTATGATATCACTAGATATGAAATTCCCTATTGGTTCGGTGTCCATATTTTCTGTTAAATCATTATTTTCTTCTGCAGTCTTATTACGCGGAAACTCACTATCATCTTTGATTTCACAGTTTGACAACTCAGAATAATTTGCAATGTCGTTGTTTCCATTTAAACGATTTTTTTCTTGACTTTTGTTATAAGTTAATGATTTAAGTTCAACGTTCTGTAATTTCACTACTGGAATCCGTTGGACGTTTTTTGTAGAATTAGTGGACATAATACTAACTGTGGAGTCTTGGGAACTTTCAATAATGTCTTGAGAACAACTTTCATCTTTAGAATCACTTATATCGTGAGATCCAAGACACTTATGAAACTTCTGTGTTTCATTGGTTAACTTTACTTCTAATTTATCCTTTTCTTTTGATTTCTTAGCTACTTTAGGTGTATTTATTTGTTGTGTTTTTGTCTTTTGTAACTTTTGGGATAAACTTTTCCTTCTTGAAATGTCAGAATAATCTGTAGCATTTTTTCGAGTTACCCGTTTTTCTGAAACTTTCAAAAATGGATGACCTTCTACCATATCGATAGCCAACTCTTTTTCGATCAATAACTTTTTTTTCCCAAATCTTTTGATAGTAGGTTTTTGTATTGAATTGACCGATTTTGTATCAGAAATTTCGTTATTATTTTCAAAGCTTTCCGTGGTCAAATTCGAGCTTTTACAAGGAACGCTTTTCTCCATCTTATCGGAGTCACTTTCACCTACATACAATTTACATTTCGTCTCTAAATTTTTGTCTTTATTCAAGTTGTTATTGTTCTTCGTTAAATCGTTGTATGGCACCTCACATATTGTCTCAACATCATTACGGTCTAACTGACTGCTATTGAAACTCTGCGTATTCTGATTTATTTCATTTTCTGACATATTTTCTGAAAGATTAACCGTTTGTTTTTCATCATCTAACATCTTTGGTATATCTTGTTCTTCACTGGTATCATCAGTTGAGTCTATAGTTTGAGAATCTACATTACTCAAAGAATGACGTCTCTTTTTCGTAGTGAATACTAATAAATCTTCAAATTTTTTAGGTTTTCTTCTAACTCGTGTGGGTCTGTCTAGATTAATTTCAGAAGGTGCTGAATTAAGGATAGTGCTAGCAATTTGAACGCTCTTCTCTGTAGGCGTCTTCATAATTTCATCAAATAATGATTTTGTCTCTTTGTCTTCTTGCAAAATTTTAGATTTCTCAATCAAATTTCTAACATTACGAAAAACACGATCTTTTAAAGCTATCCGGGGCGTTTTTACTTCTTTATTAACAGGAGATTGTGTTTTCGTAACGTTTTCGTTACTTCGTTCAGGACTTAAATTTCTTTTTTCATTGTTTTCAGTTAGTATGTTCTTTAATATTTTCGGTACAACATCTTTGTTAGCCATATTCTTAAGGATTGACGAAACCTCTTCATTAATTGTATTACATAGCCCATTAGATTTACTACTACTAGTGGTATCTTGTGAATCAGTCTTCCATGTAGTTAATTTAAACTCATCTTGTGACTGTGACAAATCCTGATAAAGGGCAGGGATGTCTTGTCTTTGTCTTTCAAACTTCTCCTTTTGCTTATCAGTTAATTTTTTGGGATTAAATTTCCAATTAGATTTAACAACAACAAATTCCTCCCCGTTCTCAACAACGGTATTTACAATACTAGTCTCCTTTTGCTTTGTTTTCTTAGCAGATACCCTATTAGGAGTTGTAAATTTGCTTTGATCTATAGGGGTTGTGGGTAAATCTACAACCATCTCGTCCTTGAAAGAATTTACTAGATTTTTTACAGCAATAATAGAGGGATGATTGCTGTCCATGATGTCAGTTGAAGTTATTTGTAATATAGCAAGTACAGTTGCTTTTAGTTCTTGTTGTTGGACAAAATATGGTGCACATTCTATTAATTCACTTAGGACTGTTTCTTTTAAACATGCATAAGCTTCTAGTTTCAAAATGTTTTCAATACAGGTAAGTATTTCTTTGACTTTGAGTAACAGTTTAACATCCTGAAATATAATCATGGTAAAATATTAGAAAATGAAATTTCTGTGACATTTAACTTGAACAGTACAGAATATTACATCAGTATTCACTAAATTTATCTGTATACTTACAAACATTGAAGCTTTTTTAAAGTCTGGGAGTATGTTCATAAACATAATTTTCATTATTGATAAGAACTTTTTGGCAACATTGACATTAACACAGTGGGATAGTTTGCAAAAGTTCTGAGAGAGCATATCCATTATTGTTGAAAACATAGGATGACTATAATCCAAATTTTCCATTTTCTTAATAATATGTATTATTAAGTCCATTGCCTTTTCACACTCAACCTCTGAAAATAAACAATAATTATGTAAAATAAAGGACTATAACATAGTTGATTCGTCATCGTCATCAGCCTATTTCAGTCCACTGACGAGTCAAGCCAAGGACAGGGCGCAATAGCGCTCATTGAGGGAGGCCATAGTTGATTATATAATTAATTTACTTGTCATAGTATACATACCAATATCTGAAGATGTTTTTTGTTTTAGTAAAACAATAGATGTCTTTAACAAAAATGATGAATTTGTTGCATTTATATCCTCATACTCCATAAGTATCTTCAAAATTTCATCATCTACAGGTAATATACATGTTTTTGCAAGGAGTAATTCATACAGCGATGTACAAAATTTCACCTGTAAAAAGGGGAACTTTTTTTTACTTTGATCATAGTGCAAACAGTCATTAGCAGATCAACAGGTTTAAATCGTTCAGTAGACTTCAGAAAAATTCCAATCTTTATAAATAAAATGATAGAGGTCTGATGTTATGTCCACATTTTCAACACCGAAATATAATTGAGTTCATATATACAAATAGGTTATATTGTACATATTTATAAAACATCCAAAAACACATACCTTTGTAAACAAATCCATGTGACTAAGAGGCCAAAGAAGCATTTTACTTAACACTTCACCATCATATTTCTTCTCACATATTGATGCAGTCAATGCAGCCCACAATACTAAAGAATTATATGTTGCAGGCATTTTTTCTAATAAATCGCTGATAGTAGCTGGCATCTCAATATATTGATCAATGATATAGGTAGCAAAAGGTTTTAACTTTGCTACAGAAAGAGACATATCATACCTGCAAACACCATATGTAATAATGAATTTAAAAAACATGTTTAGAAGTTGATTACAAAAATGTGAATTTTTTAATGAGTTGTCTAAACGTAAATACATCTATTACGAATGAAATATGAGATTGGTATTTTAAAGTTAAACCGTGTGTAAAACTTTGGTATAAAATAATGACAATGATGTGAATGTAAATTCACCCACTGAGAAGTGATTAAAAATCTATGTATACTCTTGAAGTATACATATGAATATAAGTACATGTCGTGATACACCATACATACCTATTGTATATCTTTTCAAATGAAGGATTTAACATTATGGAAACACAATTTTGGACATAAATCATCCCCTCATCCTTCAATTTTAAAAGTTGTAGTAATTTCTCATTTCCATCAAAAATAGACATGACTAAATCATTCAAGACAATATCCATCAAGTTCTCCTCACAGCAACCCTAAGACATACAGTACATTAACACAATGATATATATACACACACACACACACAAATTTTGCTTTTTATTTCAGTATGCCATACCTGTATTAAATTTTCCAGCATTGTTAGTAGTTCTTTAAACAAATTTCTTGAAACAATGTTATCAGGCAAATCACAAATAGCATTCAAAAATGATATCCAACCACACTTCAAAGGCAGCCTGAGTTTATGTGGATTACTTGCTGTATTTCTAATAGCCATACTCAGACAAAATACCAAATCTTTCCAGTTATCAACAATATTTTTACTATTTAGAAGCCTGCAACTCAGTTTGGGCAAAGAAACACAACCTTCGCAGTTATGATGGCCAACAATGTTAACAAAAGCCTCTATGCAGTATTCTTTGGTTTTATCCGTTATTAATCCCGGTACAAACACTGGTTTGAGGAAAGGGCCTGGCTTGCCAAAACAAAATTGTAAGAAAGGTTTCAATATGATTTCTGAAAAGTTCTTCACTTTGGTGTTAAAGTGACCTATCAAATGCCACCAAGTTCTCAATTTTGATATGGCAGTTTCTTCCACTTTTGCATTGTTGGAACACAGAGGTATTAATAACAATTTGATTCTCTTATTGATATAAACCTCTATTGTTTCTGTAGAAAAGTTATCTATCAAGACATTCCAGCATTGAAAAGCTCTGCATCTATTATTGACATCCATTTTAAAAGCAGTCTCAACAACAGGCAACATCGAGTTTATGGGACTTCCCACACTATTATTGTTTTTTGTTATTTCATTCTTAAGCATTTTGATAAACACTATCCATAATCTATGCCAGATATCACTGCCTTTTTCCAAGAGATTCTTCATAATCGCTGGATATCTGGAAAATAAATGTTGTATAAATTATAATAAACATCAATTTATTTTATTGTATTTACTCTTAATACACATGAACTGAAATCTTTAACCAACATATTATTATTACTAAATTAGTAGGTTAATTAACAGGTAGACAATGAGCACAGAGTGCCAAATGTTTTCATTCATACCGACTTGATGGTCTTCCTTCTTCAATACTCCTTTTATATTTTAATAGTTGTTGATTCTTCAACTTTAATTATAAACAAGTCGCAAAATCAATGCTTAAATAAGTTATAGTGTTACCAAGTTTACTTTTGATGTGTTTTACTTGCTTTTGATGTATTCTACTTACTTTTGAGGTGTATAGATGGACTGAAGGACAACTTGCCAGTTGGGATTGTCAGCATAGTCAATATGCAGAAGTTCATCGGCCACTATTTCCAATGTCTCTAGGGAAGTTTCAATTTTAAAATTTGGTGTTGTTGAAAATACCATAATATTTGGTATCAGCTTTAGAAACCAGATATTAGTGCCTTCTTTAACAACCTTTGACCTCTTGTCTGGTGGTAACACTTTAAAATATTTATTTAATATATGGATAGGCTGAAAATTATAAACACACCTATTGTTAGTTGATATTTAGTAAAATAATGTTGATATGTAAATAATTTTTCAATTATTTGATATTTTATTGATGAGCCCACCTTTGTTTAAGCTTTAAAGCTTTTTGTTTAAGTTTATTTTAAGCTTTTAGCCTTTGTTTAATTAATTTTATATACACCTTTATGTTACACTACAAAGATTACTAATTTTTATCCTGTAAATCATTTCCTAATAATGCAAGCAAATTTGTTAAAATTAAAACTTCTATTAGTTTGAAATACATCAAAATATTACTTAGAAAAAATGTGGTTTTGTATAATGTATGAAATTAGAAAAATTCTTACTCTTAGCCAAATATATGAATTTCTATATTTTTGATTTACAAAACATATTTTCATGTATTCTCCTAAACATTATCGATATGGAATTAACAATAATAACTCCATTATAAGTTAGTATCTAACTCATATACAGAAAAAAACTTAAGTTGATAGCGAGACATTTAAAATAAATAATAAATTGACATATTTTTAACAAGAGAAATTAGATCCATTATTTACATAGCAAAGCTTATATTTCAGTAATTTACCTGTGCTCTGATTTCTATGGGTATTCTTTGATTCATATACAAATACAGCAACTCCTTTGTTTCAGTAAAACATTTTTCTTCCATTTTTGTATATGCTTCATCAGAGTATGCCAATAGTACTTCAAAATAGAGAACCATCATCTCCTCTGATTTGATGTTATATATTGTTGTTTTCAACATGTGAAATAACTTAAGCATTGAAGGTGTCAGGTCAGGTTTATTTTTAAACTCTCCAGCCTGAAATCATAAGCCTTCAGTTATTATAAAACTACTGTGTTGTAAATTTTTCTAGTAACGTCTGCTTAGCCAATTAATACTCCCAAGAGGGTCAACAAACATGGAATTAAGTGCACGTATTTGTCAACAACTTGAACAGACCTGATTGTATATAAACACTATGAAAGATATACAATAATAATTTGATGTGATTAATGAAAACTCTAAATACGAATGTTTATTTATAATTGTATAATTAGAAAAATAAACATTAGATTACTTACGTTTACTTTTTTTACTACTGTAGAAACTATTGTTGTCATGAGCACAGCATGTGTCATATCTTTCGGTTTTTGAATACATAATTTTAATAAGTTCTCTATCACTTCCGGTTCTATATTATGATTCGAATCAAATGTTTTTACTATATCCTCGCAAATCTCTTTATTTAAGGAATATGGTTGTAAGTCTTTTAAAATGTTGTCCAGTCCTGTTACCCGATCTGCCATTTCCGGTATTACTAAAACATGAATTATTTCCTGTAATATTACATTATGACATTACGTTTAAACAACTAGCATATCGTTTACAGTGAATATAGTACAGTACACATGTATCAGTACGGTTAAGGTACTATAAATGCTAGAAGTGTATGAATAATGTCGGCGAAAGAGTAGGTAGGTACATACATTGTCAAAGAATCTTGGAAATTAGACAAAATTCACAGGAATCTATAGCTTGCTTTGAAACATTGAACATACAATTACAATAACAGCTATAAATTTCACGTGTTCACAAAATTTACTATAAATATCGTTATTTTCGTAACTTATAACATCAACAAAAGAACAACACTTCTGACGTTTTGGCGCATTTCTGGCGCGAAGTATGACAAACTAGACGTTTCTCTTATTGCCAAATACGAAAATTTAAAATATTTCCTGTAACTTTGAGTGCTCTTATATTGAGCCGCAATATTAATTAATGCAATATTATGATGTCCATATGACACCTATGATTTAATCAAAAATGAGTATTTTGCGTGATATCGATAATAATGATTTCGTTAAATATTTTTTTATTAATACTCTAGACAAATTTATAAAAACTATAAAATATTTTTATTAGAGAAAGTGCATATCTATTCGTTCATTAGTTAACTTATAAACCATATCTTTGTATCTATCGCATCTTTTTGCTCTATTGTGAAACTGATGCGCTTTTGTCATAATATGTTGATTTATATGTAAACACTTAAGATGGCGCATCCTTTCATCTGTGGATGGAACTGTGGATCATTTTCTTCCTACGGTTGACTTGGTTATGGTAAATTACCGTTCTACTTCCAAAGCATTCCTAAAAAGCTTTTCAGCGTCGCTCAAAAAATGCAAAACGATACTCTTTATGCTCGTTTCGTATAGAATATTTGTTTCCTTCTACTAATGTGGTATGGCGATTATAAGAAAAGTGTCAATAATGTAATCGACAGTAATACTTTGTGAAAACCTCATGAGTTCTTAGTATTATTTATTGACCCTTTGATAAAAAGAATGGTAAGCGAGAAGAGAAATACACACTGCCTATTGAATATTGTAGGTGTGTATATCGTCATCATCATCATCATTGGCCTATTTCACTCCACTGCTGGACATAAGCCTCCCCCTATGAGCGCCATCACGCCCTGTCTTCGGCTTACCGCATCCAGCCTCTGCCTGCATCCTCTCGCAGATTGTCATTCTATCTGGTTGGGGCGTATGACAGGGTTTTATTAAAATTACACCATACATTCATTGCTGAAAATCGTAGATCTAACCCATAGGTTTTCAAATTTATTTTGTCGACTGCCCACTTTGAGAAATCATTATTTTGCAGCAGCCCGCCCCTGGCCCATCCCCACCACTGCCAAAATTACTTTATTTCATACTTACCTAGTGTTTCATCTGAGTCTTATCCTTTTTCAAAATTAAAACTTACATTTTTAGTTATAATATAACCCAATTACCACCCGTTCCATTCCAAAACTTCTAACCCACTTCCCTACTTCCCTACACTTATAGCCCGCTTCGAGAAACTCTAATCTAACTTTATGACAGGGCTCCACGTATAGTCACATTCCCTTCATTTTAATCTTACTATGTAAAGGTAGGCGAGAGAGAGAATTACGGCGCTGAGACGTGGACAGTCACGGTGCGACTGGTCCACCAATTTAAGGTCGCTTAGCGAGCTATGGAGAGGGCTATGCTCGGTGTATCTCTGAAGGATCGAATCCAAAATGAGACGATCCGGCAGAGGACCAAAGTCATCGACATAGCCCGAAGGATTAGCAAGCTTAAGTGGCAGTGGGCTGGTCACATCTGTCGCATGACTGATAACCGTTGGAATAAACGTGTTCCGGAGTAGAGACCGCGTCTTGACAAACGTAGCATAGGACGCCCTCCAGCTAGGTGAAGTGACGATATACACAAAGTGGCTGGCAGCAGTTGGATGCGACGAGCCGAAGATACAGCTCAGTGGCGTGCTATTAGAGAGGCCTATGTCCAGCAGTGGACGGAAATAGGCTGATAATGATGACGATGATGTAAAGGTAGCTTAGGAAAGGAATATGAATTATTATGACCAAGAAAAGCATATAATTCAGAGACTCTCTTTATGAGTATTAACCCAAACATACCAAATTCCCACTCTAGTTACGTTTTTTTTCAATACTCAGAAAATGTACAGAAAACATGACATAATGCATAGAGAAATATCGTTTTATTATTTTAACATAAATACCACATCTTAGCACGTAAGTATTTAAGCCAACAACTAATTTTGAATGTGTTATGAAAGTTTTATTGGAACCACCTACATTTTACTATTCAAGCAAAGCGCATAAAAAGTACAAATTTAAAATGTTAAAATAGGATACTACGAATTATTTATACATTTAATGAAACAATTAAATAATCAATACAAATGTTCTATAATAAGCTTTTTGCATAAACACGTCAAATGTTAATTACATTCAAGCAGGTTTTGAAGAATCATATATTTAACGATATTCTTAAACAATTTGAAGATTGCATGCGAACCCCACTTCGCGGGCATTTCTCTTGATGTGCATTGCTTCTTCACTTACCGACCGCGACAAACATATCAACTCAGGTGCTGGGACGTGCGCCCGCGCATGCGCGACTCTGATAAAAACCCGCCAATTGCTTCGTTCGTCTGTCGAATATTCTCGGTGCCGTGATGAGAATAAGAATTAGTGTTTCCAAGCGACGCACATAAACACGCTGCCATGTGTGGATAGTACGTGCAAACTTGTGGTGATGTTACTGTGTCCAAACTCAACACATATTGCTTCAGTGTGGATAACTTCATAGTTCGAGTCGACTTTTTTAAAGTGTGATCAGTGTAAGTGATTTAAAAAGCAATGCCGGGGCATGCGGGTAGTCCGTACTGGGCTGCAGTGGATTTTGACAGTGAAGGAGAAGAAGATCCATCTCCAATATCAAATCACAGAGTATACCTCGATCCCTGGGACAATGAAGCTGTAGGGATGATACAGGGAGAGACACCGGATTCGAGCCAAGAAGAAAATATGCATTCGTTTGCCGGCGAGCCTGTCAGTGCAAGTTTTTATTATGTACCAACGAAAAACTATGACTCTGGAGAGGATATGTCGCCGACTCATAAAAGAAGCATTGTGCATCATGAACATGTAACACCTGAATATACAACGTATACTACTAGAAAATTGTCGAGGAACGTCCGACTAGATTATTCCGACATGCCAATGTACGGCCATGCACCAATTCGTAAGTTTCGTAGTTCAGCTGCGTATTAATCGTTACGTCTTTACATAAGAATGAAATTTTGTGTAACATTAATGTTATAATTGATGAACACAGCAACGATGACCACAGCAATGATGAACACACTAACATAATTATTACGAAAATATTTCCCTCAGACAAAGACAGGCTGACGATAATGATTTATTGTTCATGCAAATACAATTTTGATGTCAATTTAATGATCCCAGTCATGTCAAAGAATTAAAATGACAATTTAAGGCATTATATCAACTTGGAACTGAAATTTCATGGTGACGATAATTAACGTGACTGATTTTTATTTCACTTAATTACCACAATATTAATGAGCGTAAAATATTTCAGATATAATTGCTTGAACGTATGTAAATGATTGTCAATTTGTGCGAAATGCTTTGTTAACGTGCCTACCACACCGTATTTATTTAATGGTTACAATATTATTACGAAGTTATGAAAATTTGGATTGGAATTTAGTAATCCACGCCTACACTACTATTTGCTACAATCGTATTTCGCTATAGATTAGATGCAAACAATATTTTTATATACAATAATTATTATTATATGGTTACCCCAGGGTCTTTATGGGATAGACAGTGTTCCGAGTGGGAAATATATCTCTACAAAGCTTTAATTGTTTTTTAACACTCATGACTCCCTTTATGCATGGCGAGTCTGAAAACTTCTGGCTCCCTGATTTTTACACTTCGTAATTAATTCCAGAAGAACGCCGAAGATCTATGTACGTAGAGGATCCTATATACGCCCCTCGTCCGATGGCTTACGAACCTCTCTACGCTCCTGTACCAATGCCACCACCGGGGTACTTACCACCACCCCCCAGATCACGGATGTCGCTGCCTCACCATCCGGAGTATATGATGGCTGATCTTGGATACGGGAAACCTAGACGCCACTCCAGGTAAGAAACTATTACAATATTAATAAATAAACTTCATTGCCATTAAAAACAGCAGTGCGTAATGTAACTAGTCTGCATTACAATGTAAAACAATGAACACCATGAGTGGTATATTCCTTGACAAAAGGGCTCAATTCAGCTTTTCTAACGCGGGATGCGTTTTCCGGGTAGCGCTGATTTTCAGTTGTGGCAATACAATCTAATTATGTATTTAGTATACGTCGCCACACGTAATCATTTCTTACGGAAAATGCATCCTCACAAACGACTGCACGCTTCTTACACTATGCATATAAAGTATGAAGAATTAATGTATGATGATCGACCGATTCAGTTTCGTAACAATTATGCGTTTCGTTTGTAAGTCGAAAGTTAGGTACTAATCGTTCTATAAACGATAGCGGTCTCAAGCAAATATGTATACACGCAAGTGAGTAAGACTACAGAAATTTGTTGATTGTATGAAATCTTTGTTATCTAATAACAATGAGAATGCCTGAATCTATAAATATACAAAGATAATTTGCAATACAACTGCTATCATGCACTTAACAAATAAAATTAAATGACATTTTTTCCTAGTTATAATCTGCGTTCGGAAATTTGTAACTAATATCTTGTTTTAAATTTTTTTTCTAAGCTCATTCATTTTTGACAAAGAGCTTTTAACTAAATGGTACCCACGCATTATCTTGCCGATTAAGTATTTAATGAAATAATAGGTATCATTTAAATTTCATATTTAAAATTAAAAGAAAAAAAGTTGTTCCAAGTTAATCTACATTTCTTGGAATGATCAATTCTTAGAAGAGTGATTTCATTCAAGTTATGAAGAGCATTTTAATGTAGGTAGGAGCATTTAAGTGACGTTTTCAATTATAATACGAGATACTTAAGTGTAGACAGATAAATCGGCGGCTTTACGGGTAGTAAACACCAGCGTCGAAGAGACAGGTCTTGGTACTGACAACTACGACACCACGCGCAAACATTTTCACGCTAATGGAACGAATAATAACATCACGAACGGGAACCACATGTGGCTGCGGTTTCTAAGTCGTCGAAATGCAGTCTATGTAAAGATTCAATTCAGATAGGTACTTTAAAAGTATCTCCACAGTAGCTGGCTTCTTTGTAGTTATTATTATTATGGTCACGTCAAGTTCCTCATGGAATACTCGTAGGCAAAGAGTTCTCAGTGCCAAACTCTCTCATCACTCTCTTCACACATTATTATTCTTCATTTAGTCATCAGTTACTTACACGTAATGACTATTTTTATATGATCTATTTGATGCAGTCGATGCAGATATTCTATACAGATTTCCTAACCTTTCTCCATCAAAGATCGATGTTAGATATCATTATTAAATATTTTTATTTCTGTTTCATATTATTTAGTTTTTAATTTTAAAAATGGGTCCATAAATTACAATAATTGATCTATTATCTGCTTTTATTGCTACTCTATGTTATTTAGATTTTAATTTTAGAAAAAGCGTCCATTTTATTACAATAAATTGATCTATTACCCGCTTTTATTACTACTCTATGTTATTTAGATTTTAATTTTAGAAAAAGCGTCCATTTTATTACAATAAATTGATCTATTATTATCTTCCATTTCATTTCAATCTCGTTAAAACCTTTAATGCATTTTGTATGTCGATGCTATTAGGTGTTTCGATTTTATTATAATAATTGACGTCGCGTATTTGATTAATTTTCTATACATTTCATCAATTTTAATTCTGTACATTTCATTAAGTTTACATTAATTTTATATTATTTTTATTCTTCGTTATTCGTCTTTATACCCACTACAGACTATAAATAAATACAGACACTTAATAATTTTTTTGTTTCCATCCCTTCATTACTATGTGAGACCACACAGAACTATCGACAAAAGCAGTTAACGATTTATATAGAATGAGTATGAGCTCATCATTTTCCCCTTCTGTAATTGCAAGTGAATTTCGCTTAACGCATAAATGTAGTAAGTGTTTGTAAAGTTCAATCCAATTTAGTCTTACTTACGTTTAGCAAGTTCGTATTCCCATGGCAAAACCGCCTGACGGGGGCTTATAAGGTGAGCGTAATGGCGAAAAAAAAGTTCCTCAGGCGCAGGGCGTAGCGTTAGCTTTGTGTTATAATAATGATGCTCCAATCCGCCGTGCGAACATACGCTAGTTTTTGCCTTACACAAATGAAAGTTGCATTTGTGAGAATCTAGCTCGGTTCTTATTTATATAGAGAAACTCGTTACTAACATTGACCTTCGCAGTGACCGCTGCGTCAGCTTTGGGCATTGTGTGTTTGTCGCAAGGTTTAGGTTTTCACCAGTGTTAGATATATACATAGTTCTTTCATTTAGACTTTTCGTTTTACAAAATAGGCGGACCTAATGTTTATTAGTAGGTAGGTACTCCTAGTCATTCCTTTTGAAAATTAAAAATATGTGGGTTGCGTGTAAAACAATTCAGAAATAAAATTAATACACATTTACTATATAAATATATTATATTAATAATTACCCAAGTAATAAATATTACTTCGCATGAGATGAATATTAAAATAAACCGGAAGTACCGCCACCAATCGCTTTATTATCTAGTTAATTGATAATTGTATTTACCGTTAATACGGGTCGATATTAATTTTGAATCGCTTGAACGATTAAGATGTTTAATTTATACTCTAAAGAAAAACGCACTGGAATAGGTACTAATTAATTCTTCCACGTTTCCTTTACGCTACAAAATTAAGCATTAATTGAATAATCTCGTAACATCGAACGGTTTAAGTATATAATGATTTAAAATTTGCAAATTATAATTAAGTTTGTCGAATATTCGTGTAATGACTGTTTAATGGCTTGCTACATCGTTAGAGGTAATAAAATAGAGCCAAGGTTTATTCTAAAAAATTATTAACCGTAATCTTCATTATCAGTTATTTTCTTAACTGATATTTTACATATGCAAAATAATTCAAGCACTAATTATAAATGAAAGTATTTACGTCTGTAGGCATTCTTATCCAATGCTTCTTAATTTCATGAGGCTTTAAGAAAAAACAATTTTAAGATTTCATAACAATTACCTAATTATTGTTTAAAACTTTGCGACTGAAATATTTTGAGAATTACGCAAGTAATTCAGGTTGTAAAATGTTTTTTAGAAAGAATGTGAATGCACGAAGCAAAAAAAAACAAATATTGGCTATGAGATGTTATAATACGACTGTAGGAACAGTTGCTTTGTTTAAACAATTCATTTCTTAACTGATTACGTAAATGTACAAGAAGGCATTTGAACGAAGTATAAAGAACAAATTGTTAGAACCTAATTGCAAAGCAAAAACGAATATAACAACAGATGAGATAATCTTAGCTACAGATTACAAACCGTATAGACTTTTTGCTTCATGAAACGCGGCATGGAATAGTTCTCTACCAAACGGGCAATAGAAAGATGTCGTCTAATTACGCAACTCCGGTACTATTATACTTACCGTAGGCCTTAAATGTTAAGACTCGATGTCATTTACTTACAAGATTGGGAAATTAAAATGTTGTATCGTCACGACGAATGTGACAAACAGATCATATGTAACAATTTTTAACAGCGTAAATTCCTCATAATAGCTCGGTGTCATAATAAGCATAATAGCTTCGGGGAGATACAGGCTTGATGTTACGTGAGGTATACATTTATCACATGTTCTCTCAATCGATCGCGGTTGACTGGGAGAAAATACCTTAGGCATCAAACTGCGCCCTAATGTTAAGGTGCTACACAGGAATAAATATGTGAATACTTAAACATAACTGTTTTCAATTAGATATCATGTTTTACTGTCTGGTAACGTAGTCTTAAAATAGATTTTGACGCCCATGATAGGCATATTCTAACATAATATAACACTTGCAATGTTGTGCGTAGTCGGAAAGTGAAGTTTTGGTGACTCACATTATCCAATCCACTCGGGGTCATATTTACATGGATGAGATATTGTAACAGATTCAAAATGCTAAAATTTTTTTTTTTATTTACGTGTCTGTATATCCGTTAAAATTGGTTCCTACTTTCAAGCAGTTAAGGAATCGTGGTGTGAAAACTAAAGGAACCTAATTTAGGTCATAATATTAAAATTTCATAATCGCATGTCATCTTCATGGTATGAATGTTACAATAATGTCTTATCACAAATTGTTAGTTTTCAGTTTAATTTGGTTGGCTAAATACTAGCCCTAGTCCCTTAATGCTTGTATTAACCTTTTTTATTCTGAGAGGAGACTTTGTCCAGCAGTGGAACGATTAAAAATGTTGATGGTGATGATGACGATGGTGTAAATGACGAATCGTTTGGCAGAATATTTACCATATGCGTATACCGCGTGCAAGGTTACTGGTTTGATGACAGATTAAGTCTATTTTACTATAAATGTTTCGTGAGTATTTATACACATGATTAAAAATGTACCGGCTTTATGTTTGACGGGATGGCCCGACTAGTTTTGGACTTGTACGAGGTCCTTTCTCATGAGCTCCCGCCGCTTGCAGCGAGATCGTGACTGACTTTGCTGCAACATTTTTGATCATCAGACTAAGGATATTTGAACGACCTGATTTAGACATTGTTTCTGTTATGCTTAATTTTTTGTCACTAGTAGAATTGAAGCTAAATCAAAACTTGCCATTTTTATTCCACCAGGTTTATGGAAGCCTACGAACCTTTCACTTACGAGAGTGTGTCACCGGACTACGAAGATTGGGCCCGACCTTTCCCGAAGACCGCTCCGAATAATTTCCACCTGTCCAGGTACGGCCACTTGCAAATTGACTACTCTTGCAGCTGGAACTCATTGGATAGACTCATTCGTAATCATTAATATTGGTACAATCAAATTTCAAAGCTTGAGGCTTAGTCATCTTCGTGTTATTAAATAACTTAATCCAAAAATTTTAAAACATTCATTAAGATTACAGAGAAATTTAATTATTTTATCTAGTGAAAAAAAATTAAAAATATAAATCTTTAAAAGTGTTATGCTTTGGAAGCTTTTGTAATCCTACCACACTCATATTTAGAACCGATTTATGGATTTAAGCAAAGCAGATCCAGATAAAACGCATATCTAGATATCCAGATATGAATGATTCTTCATTGGGGACGGCTAGTGACAAATTTTCTTTAGACTAAAGGCGGTAAAAAAATCTCCGACAATGCGATTAATAGCTAAAATATATCTCCGCCAATCTGCAATGGAACAGCATGGTGAAGTTTGCTCCAAGCTCCCTACAATTGGACTTAAAGTCGGTTACAGTAGTCTTCATACATTACCCTGGATATTGCGTAGCTACCTTTTGTTTGAGTTTTCTGCGCATAATTTCAATTGAGGTGACACGTTCTTAATAGTAACATGTCTGAAACAAGTAATTTATTGCTTTACATATGTAAAGAACATATGTTATTTTGTATGCTTAACTGATTCTCACATGTTGCAAAGACCGCACATTTCTATGTAACAAATACTTACTGTTTTAAAACCAAAATTGTAGTCAAATTATAAAAGATAATTGTGGTAATACCACTGTGTTTAAATCTTTTATCAATCACAAAACATGTTATTTTAAAAATTTTGTAATCATTGCGAAATCCTAACACCATTGTTTGAAAGGAACATAAGATATGATCTATTACAATATTTTAAATGTTAATATGTTAATTCTTTTTAATCATGATATATGTATGAAATATTAAGAAATAATTGATGTAAATGCTTAAAATGTAAATGTATTGTAATTAATGGTATTCATTTCAAAATGTATGTACATATATAAATATCTAGTATGTACTGAATTAAAAAGTATCTAATCTATTAATATATCATTAAAAATGTACCGGCTTAACTCACGTAAGTTTTTCGGGACGGTCCGACTAGCCCGAAACGGCCCAGTCTCCGCCGCGACCTCGCTGCAAGCGGTGGTAGCTCATGAGGTAGGACCGAAAGGTCCGAAACTAGTCGGGTAATCCCGAAAAACGTACGTGAGTTAAGCCGGTACATATTTAATCATGTGTATAAATACTCACGAAACATTTGCTATTAATATATGTATTTAGTTTATGTCTGAATTAAAAAATGATCGTTTTTCGAAACGATTCAAATAGGCTCGTGTCCAAAGATATTAAAGAATTTAATTTTAAAGCTGCTGTTTACTTTCCTATTTACTTTCCTTTTTACTTAAGATAGATGAATCAAATTCAATCAAAGAAGAATCAAATTGATTTTAAATAAATACGTGCAAGAAATCTGAAAATCATATTAAGAATTGTTTGGAAGCTATCAGAAAAATTTTACACTAATGTATAAAGCTTTCCTTTGAAAACTGTAAATCCAGATTTATACGATGGCAACACCAAAACCATTCATAGAATTAAACTATTATTTGTTTACGTTATAGTAGAATCTGGAACCTCGCTACGGTTAATAAAAACAGAAGTTAAAAACTAAACGTAACATCACGCCTGTAATCCCCAAAGGGGTAGGCAGAGGAGTGTAGAAGTACACTCCCACGTTTCACCAGTTACGTTTACGTCCCATGGAATAGGTGGTGAGCTTATTGCAAACACCGGGCACAGATTCAGACTCCGAGTCACTACTA
>DWJK01000293.1:0-24011 GCA_018248815.1 Croniades pieria auraria
CCAGCGTGGAGGACTACGGCCTTAACCCTCTCAATGTGGGAGGAGACTCATATTCCAACAGTGGAATGTTAATGGGTGGATAAAAAAAAAACCGAAAAGCTTCACCATTCCATTTTAGAACTGTCGTCCTAACTGAAAGGGGGAGGTACCCACCATTAAATCATTCATATATTCTTCGGGCATGGTTTCGTTGAGGACCTTCGCCTTCGGTAGGGCGTCTTCCGGAAACCAGGGGAACTTCCGAAGCCAGTCATAATTGGTCCACATAGGTAATAGCTGGTTGAAGGAAGGAAAGCTGTGAAGCTTTGACGCCTGTAACAAGAAAGAAACTTTTATCAATATATATGAATTTCGTAAATCATTGGAAACTATTTTGTAACTTTATAGGCCTAATATACATATAAGATCAACATACTGAGTTCAGAACCATCATCAACGTCTCAGTCCACTGCTGAATATATATGACATAAGACACCCCTAACGAGCCCCTTTACGCCTTCAGTGAATTCAATTATAATGTCCTATTATGGCAATAGGCTCACCACTTATTCCGTGGAACGTAAAAGTAACTGGTCAAACGTGGGAGTATACTACACACTGCTTACCTCTTCGGGGATGACAGGCGTGATGTTACGTATGTTTTATCACCTTAATCAAAACGAATCCATATTATGTATACTTTTATTGCGTTCCAACCAAAATTAATAGATTTTATTTTCGCGCAATTCCGTATTTAAACTAGAAATTTGTCATAAGTGCGTCAAGTGTTCTTTTGTCCATGAGATTATGTGCACTTCACAAGCGAGACAAACATTACTGACAAAATGTTAAAGACTAGTCCTGCTAGAACAAATGTATGAATCAGCGCCGCCACGGGCACGGGTCCCGTTGATTTCTTTGAATGATATAAATAGATAGCAGTTAGCAGTTCAACGTTGATTGACTTTCATGGAAATGGACGATTGGACGGAAGATGATGAGATGATATCGTCCCGCAGCATCCTCTATTGACGCCGGTATAAATAAGGACTGTGTGCAGACTTCAGAAACATCAGTGGCGATCGTGGTAGCAGTGGAAGAAAATGGAGCAGAGAAGGAGTTTGAGGTTCGTCATAATTTTTTAATTTTTTTTAATTTATCGCTATATTGTTCACAATCGTACGTTATAACTGTTATTGTTATATATCGTCACGCCAGTTCCCTTATGAAACAGGCAGAGAGCGTCGAGTACCAAATATCTATATCCTTAGAAACCTGCTGCGACGGTTTGAGTTTTCTTATTCTCCCGTTAGCTATATTATCTTGGTAATTAACAAGTGTAAAAAAATTTATTATGCCAACATTGGTAGCGTTAAGATTCTTCCTATACTAATGTTATTATATTATCAAGCCTGATCCGTTACGTGGTAGATGGAGAGCGCATAAATACATATTGAGTAATTTCGCATATTTTGTTATATATAATAGTAAGAATCCGTTTAAATTAGACAATGTAAAGCGATCCGCTAACAATTTTATGGGTCAGCCAAGGTCGTGTGAAAGATGAGATCGAAACCGGAGGTCCGACCGCCGCTGATGCCGACACGTCGCGTAACAGAACCGTTTCGACATTAAAATTTGACACTACACCCAGAACACACATACGTAACAAACAAACTGTTGATTGAACGCCAGTTTTAAACCACATATATCCATATAGCTCGCAATACCGAACGCACATTATCGAGCCCCGAACGGCCGGGACAGATGCGTGTCGAGTGACAATACAGCCTCCCTTCCTACACGATAAGCTGAAACATTGTTACACAACAATACAGCTAATTACAGTCGATTTTGGAACCGTTACGTAAAATCCGAAATCGACGAACTGTACAAATCCTTATCGGTGGATCGATGCAATATTCCAACATCAATTGCATTTTATTACCAAATCGTCGAGTTCTAACGAACTTAATTCACAAGTCGCGCGAACGATTATGATAATGCCGCAATGATAGCTTTATTAATAATCGTATTAATCTGCAGAAGCACGTTCATTAATTATTTATTTATTAAAATCCCATGATTTTAAATGATTTTAAATTCTCTAATTAACTTTTGTAAACTGCTGTATAATTAATAATAACCGTAATACAATAACGTCCAATCAACCTGTGTATATTTAATGATACTTTGAAATCTCATTAATTATCGACAATACATTCAACTTTATAAAATCGCATGACTTAAATCGCGACAATAAATCGTCGAGTCTCAATAATAGTCGAGTCATAACAGTTTGTTTTAAGAGAATTAAAATAACGCTTCGCTGGTCATATTCGCTTGCAGCTGGAATGCGATGTTTGTGTATTCGTCGCTGTGTTGGTGGCTACGTGTGAAACACAGGTGTGCGTCCGGTCCATCACGCCACGCTATATCCGAAACTGTCATCTGATAGTGAACTTTACTTGTATTAAAATCTTCGTGCTGCTCTTAACAATGTCACGTTTTGCTATAATACAAAAACAAATGTGACCGTCCTGTTCCATTGACTTTAAGAATGTTCAACGGAAATTTGCTTGAATATGACCTACGAGTAAATAAATCAAAAAGAATGCAGGTAAATGACTAAAGTTGGATTTCTTATATTAATATGGCTCAAATATCAAAATTAATGTTTAGTTTGTTTATCCAAATCTTTAACGATCGTGCAATATTCTGTTTGAGGTAGTTACCTCATACAGAATATTAGTTAATGACACCTTTGTTATAATTTCCGTAGGTAAAAAGAGAGGGCCTCGTTCGCATTGCTACGCCCGTGGGTGGGCCCGCGGTCTAGAAATTCGACGATCTAGCATCCGGACGCCTAGTTCCAAACATCGGAAACTTATCAAACGAACATGCACTCACACACGCGCAACTTGGTATACTTACAGCACACGTGCGCACACGTAACCAACGCGGCAGACAGCCTGTCGCCCGTGTGAACAACGCTATCGCTCTAAGTATGTACATATTGTATGTAACGTCATGTTTAATTCAATGTTTATATATCTAGCGACAATATGACACGATAAGCATTGCAGATGGACACGACTCGAGGCGTGCTCGTGTGGGGAGCGCGCTGTCCGATCGCCTTACGCGCTCGCGTTTTTTTTTTTTCAAAAAAACCGAGAATACCGAGACTTTTTGATGGATATCAGCGTAATTCCAGTTTCAAAATGTGATGTGATAATAATTTGACACCGGCGTAGTCCACGCCGCGTGTCTCATGCTATATTCACACGCCGGCCCGGCTGGTGTCACACAGTACCGGTAGGGTTCGTTGAATTTGTTATTGCGTTCTCTGCGCGGTGGGCAGTTATTATATGTAACGAATGGCTTGAAGAAAGATATGATAGCATATTTTAATTTAGACGTTTAGTTTTATACGTCGACGGGTTTGTTTTCCTTCTACTCGTCACAGCGCTACTCTTTGTTTGGGTTGTGCCTTACAAAAGGGACGAGTGATATTTCATTGCATAAATCGATATTAATGATCGGGTGTACAAAACTTAGTGCAGTGGGTAAGTAAGGTGATAAATGCTAAGTCGTAACAAAGGAGATTGCGAGCGTCCTTGTAAATCAGTAACAATGGTGGCTCGTCGTCTCGGGCGTTCGTCTAAATCGCAATAAATATAATACATTAGTAACGAATGACCGACATTAAGGGGAGAGACAGAAAAAAATCGTCGGGCAGGTGTGTCGCGCAATAGTAATGCGCAATCAGTATTCGATGCGTATGCGCACCGTCCTGTACTTCGTTCCGGCTACTGTGCGTCGATAATGTCATTTTACGACGGGGAGGCAGCGGTGAGCGGACAGGACGTCGCCGTCGTTACGACCGGCGAGCCTATTACAATTGCCACCATACCTCATACGCGACCATCGCATGCCACGCCGCGATCACAACAATTGATACCAATTCATTATTCCACCTCCATTGACTGTTCGACACGCGATCAACCCGTGACGTTATCGAGCGCAAACGAAATGTATTACACTTCGTCGTTGTGGACGCCACCGCTAAATTCAATAGTAGAGTGTCAACCATAAATGATTCGAGGCGCGACAGCGACATCGCATTATTACTCGTTGATCGGGCCACCTTACTTCCGATTCGGAAATATTATATTCCTGGGATAGAATTGTCACAATTGTCTTAAGTCGCTTCTCGAAACTTGTTATTGACGGGATGTAAATGGACCTTAATTAATATTTTGTAATTCAGAGAAGCTATTGACAGTAGAGACTGACGCGTCACATATTTAATGCGATCATAAATGAGGGGTTCCAACTATGCGTGTTGGAAAATGAAATAAGCGTATCGATGTGCTGATGCGGCGTCGTACAAATGCATAATAATATTATAATTAAAAGGGAGGAAGCGGCCGCGGCCGGACGTACAGACGCAAAACCGGCGGCGCCCGCGCCGATGCAATCTCTCTTCCACGCCATCCGACGTGGTGAGAAAACGGCCCTAAAAACGTGCACGCGACGAATCGTTAATGGATGAAATTTCGCTTCAAATATATTTGAACCACAATAGAAAGGGCCTAAAGTGCCTCATTGCGCAGTCCCCTTTTCCCGAATTCTCTTTGAAAAAATGTTTCAGTTGGTATCGTGGCATACATAGAGTAGACATAGTTGTGGTCTACTACAGACACTCATTCATAAACCGATAAAATCACATTAAGCCCTAAAGGTATGCAGCGATGTCCTTAGTTTGAAGTTTTATTGGTATTGGCCGGTCGCAGGCTGCGTCCGTTCATTTAGAGCGACGCGGCGGGCATAACGATGGGCCTGCTAATATTACGCCGCGCTTGTCTCGTCACCTGGCTCGAGTCATCAATGAAACGGAACAAATGATTTTAACGCAATCCACAAGCACAGATATTTCTCTATCATTATCAAATAAACCAGCCCATGACAATCTACTATGCGTTAAACGGAATGAAGTCTATTTTCTATTACACCTGGAATTGCTATTGAATTTACAATGTACTTTATTTTGTTCAACTATCGCGTAAATGTGTGTGTAATATAGTAAATGTAATATAGTAATACAGTAAATGTAATATAGTAAATGTATGTGTAAATAGTAAAAGTAATACTTACAAATGTGTCTTTGTAAAGCGCCGATGACACGTAGGCGTTCCGCGCTTGTACCGCTATTTCCTTCGCTTTGTTTGGAGAGTATTGTATTTCTAATTGTGACTGTAAGAAAAACAACACAATTAGCACACCATGTATATAGTCACCATTTAATAAACATTTAATTTTTGTATTTATCGTAATGTAATCCATTTATATTGATACTCTATTATACAGCTTGTTTTTTATATCTCAGTATATCATTTTTATGCTCTCGTGTGATGATAGCGTAGATTTCAGTAAAACCAGGACAAATAGTTTTCCCGCGATTAAAACACCATTAAACACAGCACAGGTGTATCATTAAAAGTTGGTAAATATGACATAGGTAAATCTGCACAGTAACTAAATGGAACTTTGTAAAATGATGATAAAACGAAACCCTTGAAACTATAAATAATATTATGGGACAGAATTTCTAACAATAGATTAAAACATCGCCATTAATATTCATACTCTCGAGTGCAGCGGCCATACTCCCTGCTTGTGTCCATCATATATCGAATGACGTATTAACGCCTGTATATAACGTTGGGTCAACCACCCGCCTGGTTCGCGACTTTACTTCTGCGGTCTAAACCTCTCATTTTCCCAGTGCTTAATTATCTTACATAATTGTGTAATAATTATCTTAACATTTCATATCTAACTCTGCTTGCTCAATTTTGCTAGGTTGAAGAAAAAGAGAGAACCAAAAGAGCATCTTCTAATAGGTTTCAGTAAAAATCAACTCTGTGATCTAAATATTACAAGCGACTGACTCTTCTTTAACCGCACAGTATTGCCAAATATTTGTTTATGCGTTAGCTGGCAATACCCATGTAATGTTATTGGAGAGGCCTCCGTCCAGCAGTGGACGAGGGTAAGCTGATGATGAGCCCGTAAAGAATAATGTTCAATGAGATCACTTACATTGGAGTCAAAATCGCACGGGTTAGCCCAGAGGCTGTTCTCGCCCGTGTCGCGACGTTGCCGCTCCATGTTGCGCCTCTCGTGGGGCGCTGCCGAGGACTGTGGCGAGAGCCCTCCCACTAGTAACACCAGGCAGATAGCGGCGCAGACGTCGACGTATCCTGGGTAAAAGAACAAGAAGAACAATGAGATACTGGTGAATATAACTGTTTGAAGGAACAACAAGAAGAGGATATTGCTAAATGTAACTGCTTGAAGGAACAAGAAAAACAAGATGCTGTTAAATATAACTGTTTAAAGGAACAAGAAGAACCAAAAATACTGCTTATTTGTTTTCAAATCTTTTATCGTTCCAATGTTGGACACGGATCTCCTCTCAGAATAAGAGAGTTAAGGCTACAGTCCGGAACGCTGGCCATGCGCGGCAAATTTCACGTGCCTTTGAGAACATTTTCATTGCTGAATATTAGAATCCTGTAACTGTTCTTTGTTTGTTTACGAACGCGTCGTGTCTCAACGTGGTGACATAACTCCACCCTTCTAACCGGAACTCGATCATTCAAAAGGTTCAACAACCTCACCAGTCGCAAACTTCGACCGGCTAGTTAATCACTCTGAATTAATGTGATACACGCGTAATTTTTTAAACTTAATAACAAGTGAATCACTTTCAACATAACATACATTTGTTTGAAAAACGGACAACAATAGACAATACTGAAAACTATCGATAAAACTCAGTTCCTGAGCTTCAAACACATGATAACTTATTAGAACTGTTATTAGAGCTATTAAGTTTGCGAAGACATTTTCATTCAACGTATATATATCTCGATGTACGAGTATGCGTGTATAACTCGGTCGATTATCGAATAGAATCGATATTTACTTTCTGTTGCATCTCGTCAATGAAAAACGCAAGAGGCACGTTCCGTATGCGGCACGCACGATGTTATCGATTATGGTAATGGATGAACATCCGATGAATAAATACATCGCGGCCCAGAGGTGGACAGCCTTTGCTAATTGTCCGGTGAACCTATGTGAATCACTAATGCGACACAATTTAACGGTGGCAGCCAACCCACCGGACACTGTTCCGATATTTGTACACTATATCCAAGAACCACGTTATTAGCTAACAAAACTATGCCCAGCGTTGGGATTGTGAGCTGAAACAACCTATGACAGTAAATAAGCGGGTCCTTACAGGCGGCAACGTCCATCTCTGGACTTATACAGGCTGATGTGACTATGTGATGTGAAAGCGATTGTCCTATTATCTCGTAGCAGTTTAAGATAGATAGATGTATATGGACGTATCGTTGAACACGTCTATCTACCCTTATTTTCACCCACGACTCGTAGTGGATACATTAAGCCATAAATACATTTGACGCGGGAAGTGAAACACTACCTATTTCACTAATAATTTATTTGGCGCCAAACGGCGGATGTTTAAAAACAGTGCATGATTTATTATGAAATGTCCTAATAAATGCTTCCGAGTTCTATGAACAGATTTATTGATGAATCTTTACTTTGTCATATAAAATGTCTACGTACAGATCGTAGCTGAAGAAAACTAATAACTTTCGAAATTGATAAATGTAGAAGGAACACGTCACATGTTAGAGATATTTGGCGTTCGTTGCATTCTGCCTTCTCCTTAAAGGAGCTGGCGTGATGGTATGGTAAACACTGATTAATTATTGACATTACGTAAAGAGTGTCACTGTTGCATCAATGCAAATACAAAATTCACATCAGTTGTTTAATTCGTTAATCAGCAAACGCAATATTTGCTCCACAAGTGTTTTGACTCAATGCGTGAATCACATGTATTATGTCTATTACACAGTGACTAATCTAACAACACTACACCATTCTGTTGTGTGTATCGTAGGTAGCGTCTTACGATCTTTTTACGCGAAACATAACTCGGAACAAACGTTAGAGACGTCAAGTGCGTCACGTCTTACGCGAAAACGTAACTGGCATTCCACGGTTTTATTGCAGAAGGTGCGATGTGGAATTTTGAACTAGACTTTGAAATCTGACTGTTCGGTACGAGAATAACTTTAGCGTGTACATAAATGAATTTTGGTACGAATTTTTGTTATTTCGAAAAAAAAAAACAGATATCAAGGCGTTAACAATGATATTAGTTAAATATATCAATGCGTTTTTCACTCTAATGAACAATACTTCATACAAAGTATATTTAAGTAGGTTGACACAACAAAACAAGTAGAGACACGCTCTATTGAGCTTCGTATAACACCTTACAGTCGCACGATACATTTCACCAGTTCAATGCTATTTATAATCGTCTGTAGGTGTCCACTGACATCAGCGAATCGAGAACAAAATGAATGAACGAGAAACGAGAATGAAATTTAAACTAGATCTAAAACAAAAATCGAAAGTTTTTTTTTTACTTGTAGTCTACATTAAATCACTACAAAAAAACCGTGGGATTTATCCAAAATCTGTACGCATTTCGCGGTACAGATGCATTTTGGTACTTTGGTACTTCACCAAAAGTGCAGCTAACAATTTTGAGTAATGGTATAATGAACTCCGTTGCCGACCGTAGAAACTTGTGTCCATAAGTTCTTTTTATTTTTCGTCTCGTTAGCGTGGTTTTTTGCGATTTTGCTCCTTAGCCCAGAGGCAGTGCGGCGGTCAAATAAAAGAAAATTATAGTTATAGGGCATTTTGCCGCTTATTATTTAACTAAGCCTTGCGAGTTGATCCTGAACATAATACACATCTCTCTCGAGAACGAGCGAGACATCATTATATTGCTACTCGCTACACACGCCGAGAAAATTTGCCGCCATTTACCTAAACAAATTTGATGATCAGAGGCAATATACGGCGTCTACCTCGGCCTGATCTCGTTATAGGTGCTGTATCACCCTTTAATTGACACAATAACAACGTTGTTACTGTTGGAACACAAAAGGCGACCGCTAAGGCGGAGTCGGGCAATAACGATCATGTCAAAAGGAAGGCCCGACACACAACACGCGTTAAACACACGATCATAACATTTTATTAGTGCGCCGGTCAAAAGCAAGCAACCGCGAGACCGCCGTCAAAAGTTCAACGAAAAAAAACAACGGGTCAGCTCGTAAAAAGGCGTAGAGTCACTCTGTGTTATTTTACATTCACCAAGTCTCTTACATAAAAAATATACGGCAGCTAATAGTGTTATCGTTTCAAATGATCATTTAAAAATCACTTATCCAATTAATCAAATGCAAGTGTAAGCGTTAGCGAAATCAAATTTCGGCTCGATGTCAAAAGCCTCATTATTTTGAGCTTTGATGTCAGGAAAATGTGGTTCAAAACCCAACATCCACACGAGCGAAATCAAAAACACATCTCAGATGCCAAGGGGATCTCATTTAAAGGAGCGGTAATTAGAAACTGAAAAAAAACTATAAATGGACAATGAGGAGACTCGATCGAATTCCTTAGCCCATTGAAGATCTGACCGAGCGACCATAAAAACCATAGATACCTACACGTAGGTACTACACAGGTTATAAGGGGGCATAAAAAAGTAGGGACCGCGTCGGAGGTCGGCTTGACTACCCGAGAAACAAAGAATTCGTTTATTTTTTAACAGCTCGCCCGTACACAAAAGGAGGCTGCGCGGCACGAAAAACGACCCAAACGAGAGCACCTTGTTAACCTTTTTAAAAAGAAATCGCGCGACCGCTAACTAGAATTTCGGCTCGAAAACCGAGAAAAGTTCGCACCGTTCGGTGCGACGGACGCGATCGGCGCCTGCGCAATCATTATGTAAATTCTGAACATAAACGCGTCAAAAAATTTGGATGCGAGCACCATCTTCGCGGCTCGTTACAAAATGATGCGCGTCAAATTATTGATGGTTTTTGTATCTTTTGCGACCGTTCCGCGCTCGCCTCTGATATCTCATGTCAGAATCTTGTACCAAAATTGAGGATACCGTTTTATATTTTAACGGTATTATTCATGTGCCGCGATGTGTCATTCAATAGAAGGGACCTCGTTTGAGTATAATAGTCCTTTAATAAGATCCATTCATTATTTTGTTAGCGGTGGCTAACAACCCGTACGCTCGTAAAATTTGACTGCGCATAATAAGAGCTATTATCGCGCGGAGACGCGCGTGGCACCACGTATCCAACAGTACGCCCCGATACCCACCTCATTAACTGAAAATCGCCCTAAACTGTAATAGCATCTTCGAGCATCAGCGCTGGACCCCGTCCGCCCTCAAATTAACCGGGCAAGCGCAAATTTTCCCCGACTCAGCTTATAATGAGGTAACGGCTGATATTACGCAAATTCACAGATAATTTTTTTAAATGGAAATTAAATGAAAATTTATGGTGTTTTTGCCCCTGGTGCGATGCGCTTTCGCGCCGCAGTTGGCGGGCATGCAAGTAAGTAGAAATAATTGTGCTTCACAAATAAAGATCGAATGGTCGCGTTGAGCTAAATGTGACGGCTAAGCTGCGTAATTACAGGGGCCGGGCTCACTGAAATAACTGTTCATAATTGAAGCGGCTCGGCTTACGGCGGGTAAATGTAGGAGGTTTTATGTGAAAACGTTGCTAATGAGGGAGTGGATCGCGGCCCTAATGACTCGGACATAGTTCATGAAATCGACCGGAGACTGCACTCGCTATTACGCTACATGACACTGGACTCTGCGTTTCTTTTTATCTCCCTCAATAATGACGTAAGTATCTAAAAGATTTTCTTCACTTAGCTTCGTAATGTGTTTTATAGTATTTAAAGAACAACAATGTTCTTGGTTATTTATTAACATTGTAAAGATGTATTAAAATTTGCTCATAGAAATTACTTATGTAGATGCCCTAAATTTTAATGAATTAGCAATTCTATACAAATTAATTTCGATAACATGTTTTTAGGTCTATTTACAACTATTATGACCCCTGATTTTCTATCGATCAGTAAATAAAGCTAAAAACAAACGAATCATTCTAGAATGTAGTAACGGAAAATAAGAAAAGAAATCAGCATATTTTTTGACTTAATAAAGTAAAAATTTGTTTTCATCCGAATCTATCAGATAAATGAGAAATTTTTGAAGGCGTTAATTTTTGTAAATATCTAGCTACATTTTATAAATTGTCCACGTTTTAACGTATTATAATTCAATCACTCGTGAAACGTAGGAGTGTCCTACACTCCTCTACCTACCCCTTCGTTGAGATACAGGCGTGATGTTACGTTAGTATAATTGAATAAATAAATATTGAAGTCAAAAAACACACATCTCCGTAAATGTTTGCGCCGCAGAACAAACTACTGTGACATATTCGGTAAGGAACGTATACAATTCGAAAGCACTGTGAGAACATTCTAGCAATTATAAAATACATTTTCATTAAACACTCCTTCTGTTATCCGTACTCGCTATTTCACAAAAAGGATATCATAATAGTGCACGGCGGTACTGAACTAGTGTAGGTCGAACTTATTTTTTCCATTGCGGATGTCAAATGGGTTTTTTAAGATTAATACCTTGTGAACCGGAATTGTGCCTTGCACAACCAAATAAATGACTAAATAACGCCAATTGACGTTAAAAGCGGTTGCGAAAAACACTTCCGGGAAAAATTATTGTTTAATCTCGCCTTTATTTACGTTAAGATTATTATTTTTCTGTCCCGACCCAACGGAAATGACGCGATTCCATGTTTAATTGGAATTTAATAGCTCGGATAACGTTGCGATGTATTAATGGCACAAATAAAAGAACCCATTCATACGTAAAATGCGTTGCGATGTAAAAGGTTTCGCAGTGTTCATTAAGTAATGTATTAGATTATTGGTATGCTATTTAATCTAATGACACTGAAAAGGCTTTAATTATGGGAACGATTTTTATCACAATCAAGTAACTAATGAGCGAACGATCCAAACGATGGTAATTTACTACCGCGGATTATAAAATGTTAATATAGTAAATAATAGAAGTGAATTTTAACGGGCTAATTCTCACACTGGGTGTCGTTAACTCGGTTCTAAAAATTGAAAAATATTTAAAATTAATTTACTCCTTAGACATTTTTGTTACTCAGAAAAAATATGAGTATTACTTAATATTGGCATTTATGTAACTAACAGTTTTAAATTCTGTATTGCCAGTGTACATTGTCATGTTTTGGCAAATATCTTACTCATAAAATAATTTATGTTTATTGCCAGTATTATTTCATAAATTAATATTATTCGAAACAGCTATCTAATTATATATGCGAATGTAATAATAACAGGTAATACGAGGTGAAATCAAAATAATTAATAGTCATGATGCAAAGAGGCTGACACGATCTGAACGGATCTTACGAATGGGCACCCGTATTTTTTTATATCACGTCACTTAAATCATTTGATGGCCCTATATAGACGGACCGGCGATAGAACTAATAATTACGAAACATACCCCCGGCGCGGCGCAGGCACATAACTGTGTGCGGCTCTTAAAGGACAAAAACATTTAGTCTGATATGTCATTCCGGTAACAGTGCGCTAGTTTAATTGCAGTTTAAGCCCAGTTAGTTAGTTCTGATCTTCGTGTTTAACATTGTAGAGGCGAGAGCGAGCCGAGTTTTTGCGCGTAATGATATTGTTAGCTCGATTGCGATCGACGTACGAGATTCGAGCGAGATTGGTGCGAGATTGGAGCGACAATGAGACGGACATCGGAATAGGTGCGTCCATTACGCCCGACCGGATCTTTGTTTTATAAATACAGTGCAATGCTAGCTCAGCGTCCTGGCTACCTTATCGCTTGATAGATTAACTGCATCCTTGGGGAATCACCTTTTGACATAATTATAACTGACACCGGAACTTTAAGTACAATTTTAATTTTAACTTATTTGTGCTATTAATAAGCGGAGAAATAAATTTTGCAATTATCGATGACTTAAAATTAGGTAAATTATAAATAAAAAATGCTTACTGCTTCTCGCCGCACTCGATCTGTAAGGTCGACATCTATCCACTATATCACTATCACAGTCACTGTATTGGCTAACTAATCTAGTCCTAGAACATTGTTCACAACCTGACGGCCTGTGCACAGCCTTCAGGCGGCCCGAGGTGGGACACGGTTGGGGGTTGCAACAGGTGTCTGACACTTCCATCTTTTGTCTAATTATCACAGTACCGGTTTGTTTGTACAGCGCAAAGTCCGGGATCTTAGTGTAATCCATAGCAGTCGATCTCAATCGACATCCCCGAAATGTGTGTGATGTCGCACGCGTCGTGTCGGGTGAGCGACTAAATGAATTGGTGTGACGGCGCGTAAGATAAAGCCTAGTGGTATACGGAGCACATGGCGCTAGCAGTGGGGGACTATGCCGGTGGGGTTCTGCGGGCGACAGCGGCCAATAGTGGCGGTCCGCAGTGGAGGGCGGTCGCGGGCCCGTCCCACCCAGCCGCAGCTACCTTTATGTAGCCGAGGGTCCAAGATGCACTCGCACTATCTAGGGGTTGGTGATTTTCACCACGCGACAAATACGGACGCGCCTCTTTCTTCAAATCGGACTTGCGTTGAAATTTTGACAAACGAATTGATGAAATCTATTAGACATTTTGAAATAATTCTTGAGAGAATCCGTACTCATTTCATGAGCGTTGACTTCAATGCATAGATAAATACTAAACGTGAGAAAAATTCGCAACTATTGCTTAATTATTCAGAGTATTGTAATATAACCTGTTACACAATTATAATAGAATTAATTAATCAATTATATTAGAATTTTTAATAAGAAAAAAAAATATTTTATTTAAACGGCAAACTGTTTGCCGCCGGAATAAATTAAAAATAATTAGCCAGACTATAATACCTCATACATAAACTATGTGATGGACACTGAGTTTAATTCTGGATTTATATAATGCAAAATTACTGTTACTATCATTATTTATTTATATACTTGTATATATAATATTCATTTCAATCAAATAATCATAACTGTTTGTTTGATGATACTAATTATCAATTATCAATGACATATGTATACTTGCCTAAATAATGTTAGTTAATTAACAGTAAAATACATATTTCTAATGAATTGTGAATGACATAAAATTGTTAAATTAATTCAATATTAACATAATTTTATTAAAGCGAAATCTTTAGATCCTCCAAGTCGAAGATTTCGTAAGATTCGTCTTTTTTAGCGAACATCTTATATTTTGTTACGTAGCAAAATGTAACCTATATATTGCCCAACAATAAAAAGTATTTATCACTACGAGTTTTAAAACGAAAAGAAAAAAAATGTTGCCTTGAATTAATTGATTAAATTAAATTATTCAGTTAATTGAATTAAATTAACTTCAATTAATTAATCGACAATTATACCTTTTTTTAATTGAATTACATTCCATATTCTCAATATTGAGAGTTGCGCGAGTCACTACGGATTATTTTATGAATGTCGATTAGTCAAATAATAATCCACGCGGAATTTCACTTTTTATCATTCGTCGTGCCAAGATCAAGGTCGCGTATTTGGTTTGGCATCTGTTAAAATTTCTTCTGTAACGTTATTCAGCTTGACTCATATTCGGGACACGTAACTGCTTCTTCAGTTAGTCACTGAAAATTTCTGTTGACTCAGATATACGATCGTAAAGAAATATGTACATAACTGAAAATAGGTTTGTTTTTTCGTTTTCCCGCCATATGAAAGTTTGTGTTTACCGCCATTTCCTTAGTCATTTTCTCAATATGTATTTTATATTATCATAGACATATATAAAAACAAATTTATTGTCGCCTATGATTTTTTCTGTACTCTGATCTTTCATCAAAGTGACATACCTTCTATTCCGTTCTATTTTATTATAAATTAATTATGAAACATTTTTAGCCCTGTTCCATATGCTAGGTACAAATTTATTCAGCAACAATGTATACGTTTTACATAATTATTTCCTTACACTCATATGGTAAATTTCCACTGCGTACCAAAACCCTAAATTACATAGATTTATAAATAACAATTATATCAAGTATGATTCTGTTCAAAATACGTGAACTTGGACTTCTAACTTTCCTTGTAACTCGTACGTCAACATTATAATGTATTAAGCAGAATTGATCATATAACTTTGTATAGTGAATATGATGAAAGTTACTGGTTAATGGACATCATACAGGGACAAGCACATGAGGAAATTTCTGTCTCGTCATTGCCCAGTGTAGATATGTATTATCGGATACGTGCAAACATTTCGGAGCAGCCGGATGGAACAATTACGTCAGGGTTCAGTTCCGTGAATGTCCATCGTGCTATAGAGACACACCTGTGCCTGTATCAGCTCAGAGTTTCCTGTTGATAGTACGATAAAACTTCGTAGGTGTCCTGTGGCCGCGTCACATTGATAAGAGTCGCACCACGTCGACAGGCTGTCTGGCGACACCGTTCTATTAATACCACGGTTGCAAGATTATATAGGACGCTTTCTTAGTAATATGATGTTTATAGTTGACCTTTTTGATATAAGCAATGTTATTTCATTTTTCGCGATGTGGCGTTTCGTGAAGAAACCTACACATCTTAGAGTTACTTATGATTTTTAAGGCGTGGGAAGTTTGCCAATCTGCACTTGACTACCATGACTATCTAAAGCCTTACGCCTTCTCATTTTGAGGGCTGACCCGTGTGATGCGGAACGAGAAAAGGGATGATGATGATGATGATAATTGTGCGAGCTGCAAAGGACAAGTCGTCTTTTTGACCTCTTACTCTGAGTTCAAAATGACATGCACCACTGAATATACAATACGTTATGTATACATATATAATTATTTAAATTTCAACGAACAAAGTAGAGAATCACGAACGTAAATATCGTGAAGAATACTACACGATTAAGAGTTCTCCATTATATTCTCTGAGACTTGTACAGTCTGTCAATTCTTAATCGAATAGTGTGGCGGCCTATGGCCTCAAGAAATCTCAAATAATATGAGACCCGCTCTTAACGATAGAACGTAATAAGATTTGACCACTAATGTCTAATGATTATACGACTCCAGCATCTCTTAATATATTCTTAAAATCGTTAATAACTTGCAAAATATCACCAACATAGTTGAAATATAGTGAAAATGTACTTCCCGGACATAATTTTATAACGGAAATACCAGGAACAATCGCCTTTCATTTTTAACTCAAAGCATTTCCGAGCATTAAAAATATTAAACCACGATATCCTTTATCATAAAAATTACAATAAGTCCAGTATAAAATTTCCAACAGAACGTGCGAAAGATCCTGAACTATACATAAATGCGGTTCAGATATCACAACTGCACTGCGATTTATTCTGAAACCTGCGCATGCTTCAACAGAAACTGCGCATACCTACGTACAATCATATCGGATACCTTTAAAGGACCTTGGCTTACGGACGCCGGAGTTCGCCAATACCTACTTGGTAACCGTCATCTATGACGTCAAGGTTTTCCTGTGAGGAGATAAGTCCCGCTGCGCTATCACAAGTGATACATCCTAGAACAATATTTAATTTCGCGCAAACGTAAAAGAATCGAACCAATACAGTTTTTAGATTATGTTAATGTATTCATCGCTACATGTGAGAAATAACTAACGCCCTCGTGATATGTTGCGTATTTAATTACTGTAGTGCTTTACTCGATATTCTTATTATCGTTATATCGTCACGGCAATTCCCTACACGGTAGGTAGAGGGTACGTGAAATTATAAATGTTATTTTACTGTTCTAAGCAACTTTTCGTCATTTACTTTTTTATTAAAATATCTACAAATAAAACGTGTTCAAAACTCTTTTATTTGTCGTTTTATCATTGTCACTGGTCACCTTACATTATATTAAGGCTTTACATACTGAATAACTAGGTAAGGATGGACAGTAGTTTCCTTCAGAGCGAGAAGTTTGAGGACCGCAGTTCAACTCGCTGACCACGTGCGGATTGACAGACTTAATGTGTAATAATAACTAATACAGACGCTACTTATGTTTAAGCATGTTCATAGACTTCCTCACGGTGTTTTCCCTCGGCGAGCGATATTTAACGTTAAGCTATCACATTACGTCGTAAAACACATATCTGCATGTGATGCAAAATCCAGAAACACAGATCAGAAAAGCAGAGGCCAAAATCTGGACCATGACCTTTGTATAATGAGTACTAGTCGGTATGCACTCTAGCTATCCTAATAACACTATACAGAGAAGATGAGCACAAAATCCAAAAATAACAGACTCACCGATCCTGACTAAAACAAGTGTAATTAGATACAGGAGGAAAAGGACAATTCTACTGAGAAATTCAACAGTCAGTAAACCTGGATGAGTCACGTACTTGGAAGTATTCAGAGGAGGAATCAATTTAGTGGCAACGTCATGGGAGTATCGCGAGAAATTGAAAGTGAGCACATCAGATCGCGCCATGTCATGGTAATAAGTTCATTAATTGAAAGCACGTACACCATGTGTCTCCGTATTGCGTCACCGTTACAATCTTAACGACTAATTAGACTGACTAATACGTTGAAACCTAACTCCTGATGATGTTTGTTCTGTGGCTGCTGCTAATAATACCACGTATACTAATAATAATAATTCATCAAAACCTCGTTCAAAACAACCGATGATTAATCGAGAATAAAGTATATAGATTTTAATAACAATAATTAACTTTATGGTAAACCATAGACACGAAATATTAACAAGACGAACAGGCACAGGACAATACAGTTGGCGGTCTTATCGCTAATAAGCGATTTCTTCCAAACAAGCAGCTTTGCAGGATTTAGACATAGTGGGATAGAGGCAAGGCGTACACAGAATAGACCCGTACATGTTCTTCAGTAAAGACTAAACATTAGATTACACATCTTTTTAAAAGAAACTCGAAATCCTTATTATTATATCGTCTCTCCCGGGCCCTTACGGTATAAACATAGAGCAACGAGTACTAAATATCTCTATTCGTACGGACCTCATCCGCTTCTTCTACATTCATCTTTCTCTCCATACGCACACCGGTTTCAGATACTTTATACACCCCATCATATCTGGACATAGCTATAAATATTTTTTTATACTTTATTAAAATAATGTACCGGCTTAATTTACATTAATCAGATAATCACCTTCTATGATTATGAGACAATTTTGATTCTCCGGAAAAAGCTCGTAAAATATGTCTTATATTCAATGTGTCATTACATACGTAACATCACGCCTGTAAGACCCGAAAGGGTAGGCAGAGTAGTGTAGTACACTCCCACGTTTCACCAGTTACGTTTAAGTAGCATGGAATAGGTTGTGAACCTATTGCCTTACACCGGGCACAAATCTAGACTTCGGGTCACTACTAGAAATTCTAAATTAGAAAAATCTAAAAGCACCCGACCCGGGACCCGGATCAGCAATCATGTCATTATATAGATGTATTAACTGCATTTGCCTATATACAATGTATATTTCTGTATACATATTATTTTCCTTTTCAATGCCGCTTCCAGTGATGCCTGCGTAGCGCAAAAGTAGAAATATAGAAAATTTATTTTTACATGATACATTCGTTTACTGTAAGTCTAACAAACTTCGAAATAAGAGTAATATAATTTCTTAATTAATTCAAATAAGTCTAGTGTAATACGAAGGATGTGATTAATTCTAAAATAGATATATGTATGTACATATATTATTTGAAATATACCAATGAAATAAAATCATTATTTATTAGTTAAATTAAGAAAATATATAAGACAATAGGACAAATACACACGAAACGAAACCAAACAAATACAGGTTTCGAATCTATACATACATATATTAACTTATGAAGTTACGGATCTAACTGGATGGGTTTATTCATAGACGTTTCACATTAAATTTAATAATAAAACCAATCTCAATAGTAAACTAAACAAAAATATGGAAAACAAAAAGATCTTTAAGGCTCTAAGTCTATAAAATTAGATGTCGTACATAACATATATATGGGATATTACTACCATGACGATACGTCAGAATCCAAGCATGAATTAAACAATATAGAACTCTATTTAAAAACAGATTATGTATGAAATTATTCACAGTAAAGTCGACGATTTGAACTTGAATCCTTCTTCCAATTCACATTGTAGAAGCATTTCTATGGTGCATATTTAAGTACTAGCCTCTACGCATTGTTACTACGAATATATAAAAAAAATGATTGCTAGTTTGTTTTTTCGTCAACCCGGTTTTTACCCGGAACAAAAGCATGACTACCCATTAAGTCATCTAATTAAAATGGTTACCACTTTGATGCTTTATCGACAGCTAATATAAAAACGTACCCGGATCGTATGAGTAGTGCTCTCTTCGTGTGCGGTTCGTTACGATTTTAAATATCAAATTCAGTTCAACAATATCGTACAAATGAAGATAAATTCTGTTTGCATACGAAATTTTATTCCATCAACTTTTAATTCCCCTCCTTAAATATCCTTAGCAGAAGAATAAAGTCCGATGTCGATACAGTTTCTCAACCCTCACTATTATTATAACCTGTATGGATTACCGTTTCAGTAATCCACACCATATTATGTATGTATGAATTTCCCAAATAAATTTACGCAGAGACACGTCTATTATGAAAAAGGACATTTAAATTTTCGCGAGCCCTTTATTAGCGTCCATAAAATGTCCGACTCCTGTTCCAGCCACTCCCTTTACAACGGAGCCGACTTGTTTTGTTTACCGTTAACAGATGAATGTTTAAAACAAAGGCTCGTGTTAACTTTCACTAGGTTATATATGACGTAATAAATTGACGTATTGTCGGTCATCGAGCAGTTTTAAAAGCTCCATTCCAGACCTTTGTTCCTATTTTAACTGTAATAGATTTTGAACCGCTCCGAGGAGGTCTATAAAGCTTCTCTACAAAAACCATCGTGCGACTGTTTAAGATGTTTCAGTTGCATTGTCACATTGTTGGATTGAGCATCTGCCGTTAGGGTTGCCACTACTCGTGAAGTAAATGATAAAAGCGTCAAGAATGTATATTGATTGACCGTGTCATTTCAAGAAAATTTATGTTCTACTTTTGTTGAAACAGTTTACCCGTTGTTAATTAAAAGCTCAAAGTTTTTATAAACATCAAAATTGTATAATTAGTGTACAGATAGATAATCCTAAATAGTGCAATCATCGTCATCAATCCTTTTATGTTCCAATGTTGGATACGGGTCTTCTCTCAGAAAGCGGCATGTTTCATGTCATACACGGTAGTATGTATATAAATAGTGTAGTAAAATGATTAAAAGATCTACAATATTTATTTATATATAAATTGAACCTCAATGTATGTATATATTATTACAATTCCAAAATATTATATTGAACATAAATTAAACCTTAGTGTATTATATTATCACGCCAGGTCCCTTACAGAGTCGACAGAGAACAGGAAGGCGAAACAGCTCTATCCTTACAGATCTGTTATGAAAAGTATATTATATATACTAGTATATCTTATGAAAACCGTATTTTATAAATTACGAAGCAGTTCCATAAGGTCAATACTGAAATATATTCTCGTGTATCAGTGAGTGGGCAACCCTATCGGCTCTACAAACGGAGCACGCATAATATTCGCCGTTCGGATGCAACACAATATAGTCTCAACAAGTGGACACCGTGAAATTGCGTTTAGCTACGGTATCAATAGAGGTATCATTGCATTTTATGTTTGACAAATTGCACGTCAACAATACGCCCCTTTCCGGTACAGATGCAAGCCCAGACACGTTGCATTAGGAGAGATATACAGAGTCTCTACATCTCTACTAGAGACACGTTATGTTCATGTCTCCATTTCTACTAGAGACACGTTATGTTGATAGCTCTCCGTCTCTAATAGAGACACGTTATGTCGGTATCTCTACATCTCTACCAGAGACAAGATATGTTGATATCTCTACGTCTCTAATGGAGACACGTTATGTTGGTATTTCTACATCTCTACCAAAGACAAGATATGTTGATAGCTCTACATCTCTAATAGAGACACGTCATATTGATATGTCTACATCTCTACCAGAGACAAGTTATTTTGATATCTCTACATTTTTACCAAATACACTTTATGTTGATATCTCAACATCTCTACTAAAGACTACAAGTTAAGTTAATAAAAGCGAGAAATAAAGACACGTTACATAAAGCGAGATGTAGAGCCAAATGACGTTTGTTAGCGAAAATTATATATTTGTTACGGTGTTTTTTATATGAAAAATATCACAAAAAGCTACAGTAATTCCATACGGTCATCGTCTACTATAGATATTTACCACAATAGAGGTGTTACCAATATGTTGTTGGTGGCCTTGAATAACTTTGTATGTATCTTATGCTAAAAGTGTATTTCTAATATATATAGGTACATGTACATATACAATTAATCTTGACAATATCGAATTTGTAGACGGATGCCAGACATTTTTTGCTATTTCCTAAACGTTTTGATAGCAACATTAATAAAATGTAAATGAGCAAAGACCAGTTACGAAAGAGTAAGAGCGAACAAGATTTCACTGCTACTACGACGACAAAAGCGACAACACTTTAATAAAATGTTATTTACAATATCTCGCAATCTTAACTAAAAGCCCAATGACTCATTAGCGCTATCGGAATTAGACTGTGTGGAAGTTTACATATGAACAGGTATGACGCTACCACTCGTTGCATCTACCACAAAAATAAGCGCATACGTCCTTTTCGCTAAACGTTTATAAAGTTTAATGTACATTGCGGATTTTTAACAGTCGCATTCTACGCCGTCACCGTCAAAACGAGTAATGTATATGTAAAATGAAATAAAAATTGTTCGTTTCGCAATTATTGTTACATTCCCTGACGTCAAACTAGAATTGTTGGTACTAATTAACTTTTGAATGCGTTCATATTGAGGAGTGGAAATCTATTGTGGAAAATGTGAATGTGAATTCTATTGTGGAAAATGCCATATAAATTGTTTTTATGAATAGAAGCTATTTATTTAATAAATAATAAACGTGTTTCTTTTATTGCAATGAATATAAATGAAAGCTCAATAAAAAAGTAACTGGTCTAGTGGTTTAGTGGTTAGCGATTATATGCCGAGCCGGAGGTTGCTGGTTTGATTCCTGTCCAGTACAAATATTTGTGTGATGAGATATGGATGATAGAGGTTTGCCGTTGTGCGCACATCACGCACACACCGCTGATACATTTCGTCCAATTTTTTTAATCTTGCTTGTTAGAAATTCAGTCTTTTTTTTAATAAAATGTTACGGTATCCACATTTTACGTAAAATTTTTAAACTTTTAGGAAATTACAATTTGTAGCGATTTTTTTTAATTGGATAAGAATATATTTATCTTCTATATTTTTTGTTTCGTTCTTTATATTATATGAAATATATAGTTAATATTAGGACCAACTGTGTGGAATATTAGTGACAGAAGAAAATTTTCCTTGTTCCCCGGCAAAGTGTTTATAAGGAGTTAGTCAGAAATCAAAGGGCTTATGGCAAAATTTACAAGAGCGGAAGGAAAGAATATTCAACTAAGCCATTAATAAGTTATTCAACGTAGTTTTAAAATAATACTCATTGCATGTGAAGCCCCTCATGTGAGTAATGTCGACCCCAGCGAGGAGACGAAAGATAGAAAAAGTTTTTAATGCTTTTTAATGTAATAGAACGTAAAACAGGAAGCCTAATACATTCGGATACATTTACAATAGTTAGTAAGTCACTCATTAAGTGTTCTTTACATGGTGTAAGTAATTTAGTTAATTAGTTAGGTAGCAGGTAGTCGTTAGTGAGTTAGTCGAAAAAGCTAGTCAAAAAATCGAAGACACGAGGCTTGGAAATTCGCTTTTCATAACGTAAATTCTATAAGCCAATACAAATATTATAATATGATAATATTTAAATATATCAATTTATCTTGACCAACAACACTATTTTCGCAGGAAAACTGTGGTACAACATCAATAAAAAAAATATTAAGAACAATTTTTTCAATGGATTTAACCGCAAAGCTTAACCGACAAAGTTAACCGACATGTCATTGTTAACTAATTAATTAACTAGTGATTACAGTCGTTATATTAATTGTTATTAATTATTAGCGCATGCTTCGTTTATTATTTAACAATCACAGATCAGGTTTTGGCAATCTGAAGATTAACACAATTCGTTCGCGTAATAACCATTTACGTAGTAACATTTTTGCATGTATTTTATCATGTTTTGCCACATTTTATTTTCTTACTGATTAATTTCAGCCTTAGTAGCCTGTGTTCTTATTTAACTTTAAATCCATCTTCATAACTAATGATCTCGATAATCGATGTATCGGATATTATAACAGAAAAAAAAACGGTAATATCGACGGCCAGCGACGGACGGACGGAAAAACAAAGTTACTAATTCGTATATAATATTCAAAACCGATTGATTTAACATTAAATCGATACGTCCATGTTTTTTAATAAAGTTAAAAAAAAAGTAGTTTAAAGTATTTTAAAAAAAGTTATTTAATATTTTCTGAAATGGTTATTGACTGATTCATATTTTAGAGGACTCAAATTGTTTTTAACAAAGCAATATCGATCTAGATAACTAGATTTTTTCTATGCAATTTTATTTTTTTCAATATTTTAGTATTCGAAAAAAAACTAATTTTGAAAACAGAAAAAAAAAAATTCGCAAGCCTCTGACATTTACAACCATAGAAAAACAAATGGAATATTACTAAAGAATCCATTAAAAGAGAAATCTCACTTGGGGGTATCCATGTTGGTATGTATGAAACATACATAAACGCACCG
>DWJK01000294.1:0-23997 GCA_018248815.1 Croniades pieria auraria
ACCAATTAACGTATTCCCTTGCGAAACGAAGGCGGGCTGCACGGTGAGCTGGGGTCAGTTTTGGTCCATTAGCTGGCCTTCTTGCAGTTAAATTAGCTTCCTTGAGCCTTCTTCTAACTGTCCACTTACTTACAGTGACCCCTCGTGTTTCTCTGAGCTCCTGTTGGACCTGAACTCCGCTGAGAGATCGATTTCTCAGAGAAGTGCTGACAATAAATCGATCATCCCTCTCTGAAGTGCATCGATTTCTACCAGATCCTCTTTTCCGGTGAAAGGTACCCGTTTCTTGAAACCTCCGGTAAACTCTTGACACAGCGGACTGGCTCATGCTAAGCACACGAGCCACTTCACGCTGACTTAGTCCTTGTTCCAGTAATGCAACCACTTGTGCGGCTCGTTCACTTGATGTATCCATCTCTTGGTAAAATTCTTGGTTGTTGATTGTTGATATGTGTATCCCTTAACGTTTGACGGTTAATTGATAAGGGTTCATGAGGTAGGTGACCTTTTATACGGTTAATTAGTGAGGCAACCACTTAGGATGTTAATGAGTACAAAATCGTTGTACACGAATAACAACACATTGTTTATCATTCCAAGGGATATTATTACATTTTTGGGTGTAATTCTTAAGCTTGGACCTAAAACTTTAAGATTTTAAAAACGAAACCTAATTCTAGGTCTTAGATTTTAAAATAGATACATTTGAATGCGAATGTATGGTTTGAGTCGATTTCTTTGCTCCCTAGTGTATATTTTTGTGAGTGTGGTGTAAGTATTTTAAGCGAATCTCCGACAAACTATTCCGTTTGATTATGTTCGCTCTGAGGGTGGAATTTCGCCACTACATCGGCAAACAGTAGGCCGCCGCGATGTGTTGTGCGGCCGGCTAAACCCAGCCTTATGTCATAACATTCGTAGATCAGATTGACCTTATCATCCCAGTCAGCCTGACATGTGATACGTGGCTACAACCTGCGCAAGTGGTATGTGAGGTTATACACTGATGTCCACGAGGAAAATGACTGTTGAAGCTGATGACAGACACTACAATACACTTCGTTGCAATGCCACTGCACTGTGTAAATGCAATTAAAAATTTATCATACATCTTATAGTACCTTTATATTGAACGCAACCTTAAAGCTGTTGTGATTCTACTTCTGATTGTAAGTAAATATTAGGAATTATTGAAGATCTTTATGATCTCTTGCTGTTTGTGACAAAAATGTGTTTTGGATAATACAGAATAATATACAGAACGTTTTCCTCATGAACATCGCGGTGTACGTTGCTCTATCATAGCTAGCTACGACTAAGGCAATGGGATTATCCTTATTACATATTCTCTCGTTTCTGGAAGCTTCCATTTGGTCCACTCGTCCGGCGACGTTCGCATTTGTTACCATAAGTGCGAACGCCGTGTTCCTTGACAAAACAGTACATGCATAGTTGAATCGGCGAAAATAGCGATAACTAGGTTTAAGCAATAGAACTTTTTCTTAAACTGAATGATGTAAATAGAGATTTTTTAAATATATATCGCACAAATATGTATACGTGCACATGAACGTTCTTGTATGTACAATGAACCACTTAAAAGACAAACGTCTGCCGTTGTAGTGTTACTAATATGGACGAACATTGCAAATATCATAGTAATGCCTAGAAGCGGCGACGGTATACTGACTGTGGTTTCTAGAATACGTAAGTTCCATTTACACGCCCCAACTGCAGTTCTTTAGGATGGATGTAAATATAGTCTTATATTATACAGTTAATGTGTTAGCATATGACTATCATGTAAAAATTTTATATATTAACGTCGACAAATGTGTACGCTTCTGTTCGTCCGTCGTGCAAATTACTTGTCTATATGAATGTCGGTTCTGTTTAGTCAAGGGGCGTGGCGCTGCGCGTTTGTACAAAATACAATACGTAAATTGAACGGTTTTGTTATTATGCAAATATTATATTACTCAACTGACGAAATCCAAACTAAATGACATTATCGACGATGTGTGAATTTATATGACAGGGCGGTGTTCATTTTGTGTGTTCATTGTTCTTGATTGACATTTGTACAGTCGTGCTGATTAAAAAGAACACTTATCCGTGAAATCGATAGTGCTATAAATCATAATAATAGAAAATATACATTTGGGGCGGATATACCATTCGTTCGTCACTAAACACTTTCGTTCTTGACTATTGCATATGATTCGTAAATTTTGATCGCATATTCTTGTTTTCGCTTAAACAAGATGACTTGGCAGGTAAGTGCAATGCACTTATTATTCCGTGGAACGTGGCACTTGGCCAAATACGTTTTAGTATTGCCGTCCAATTTCTAATCTTAATTAATTTATGTAATTTGCTGTATTGAGATTTCATATTTTTTATTCTGTGTGGAATGTATGTGTTGTTTCTATTGGTGATTTTCCATTTGGACTAATGCTATTGTGTAAGATTTATTTTTTTTGTAATACTTTATCATTTACATATTTACGTATGAATTCATTTAGTAGCAAGGATTCCTGCATGGCTTTCGATTAGATTTGAACATTGAACGCTAGACGAGTGTTTGATGAAACGTTGCTGTTCAGTTAGGTGTAGTAAATGTTGATTGATGGATGATGCCGCACCAACGCTGACACTGGACGCTGGCGCCGCCGCCGCGGAAGGATCATTGGCTACGGGCGATTCTATGGGAGAGTTTAAATATGTACCGTTACATGTATTATACAAATTTTGTATGTTGTCATGGTATAAAAAATTAAAAAGGTTGACTGCTGTATTAACAAATACTTATTTCTTCCTCTTTTTTTGTTTACTTACATGTACATGTCTATCTCTCTCTCTCTCTTTTCTACTCTCCTTTCGTCTGTCCACGCTTAATTCGGTAAAATCATTTTTTGCTCCTCCCGAAACAAAACGACACCCAAAACTGTTATCGAATATCGAGCAAAATTGTAAGCGGTCGCCGAATGCGAGCATCCGGTAGCGATGGTGCGGCATCGTATAGCGGGCTTGCGTGGTCATGGCTCGCTCGTTGTTCCTGTCGCGCAGACTTCTACAACGGGCAGCAGCTGCCTGCGGGCAGCGTGGGCGCGGGCGCGGCGGCGCGCGCAGGCGCCGGCTCTCTGGTGCCGCCCGCCGCGCCCACGCCCGCCGCGCCGCCCGCGCACGCGCCCCACGCGCCACACCAGCCGCATCAACCGCATCAGCCGCACCAGCCGCCGCAGCAGCATATCCACCCCGCCATACCCGGTAACGTTACACACACATACGGACCGCCGCGCTCTCGCGCAGAGGTTGCTGCACTTCTAACTCCATCCGAAAAAGTTGGGCCTTGACCGTGCCTGCCTTGACCACGTTACACCAATAGAGTGGACCCAGCGCTCTTTTTTATTCAATATTTCTGTATTTTCTTATATTCAAAATTAAAAAACGTAACATCAAGCCTGTAATCCCCGAAGGGGTAGGCAGAGGAGTGTAGTACACTCCCACTTTTCACCAGTTACGTTTACGTCCCTTGGAATAGGTGGTGAGCCTATTGCCTTACATCGGGCGCAATTCCAGACTCCGAGTCACTACTATACTCTGTTTATTTTAACAAACGAGTACTGAATATGTCTCTCGCATATTTCCGATATTAACAGAGTGAGATGAGTCATTTTCGGTGTGGGGCCAATGCCTTTGTTCTTGTTTTGAAATTGTTAAGGCCCGTTCATATTAAAAACTTTTAAAATTTACTGTAGAGAAAATTAAATTAATTTATTATGATTTAAATTTGCATACTTAGTATATTCGTAACAAAATTTTCTGTTCGCGTTATTTGATATTTTCATAAATAAATAATAAAACAATATCGTAATAGTATATTCTTATATTATGCTAGAACATGAAAATCAAATAATTATTATACAATTCTTGTAATCTTACCAACTATCGTAATCGCTTACTTCTGATGAACTTTCTGCAGATACGTCAATAATAAACTGCTCTAACATATTTTCTACATGATTGTCGACACCGTACATTTTTGTTTCGACCTTGGTTATCACATGATTGACACATGACGACCACTTTTGTCTATCCACTTTAGCTACTCCTTGCAACAAAAGAGTTTGAACTTCATCAATTTTATAACCTTTGTTATTTGCTGCCACGTAGCCCCTCACTTGAGATGATTTGTCAAGTTTTCTAGAACGATACGATGCGTTATCTAAAACAATAACTGCATTCTCATTCAACGTAGGTATAACATCTTGGAATATACTCAAGCGATTTCTTTTCTTTCTCGGTGATTTTGGTGGTCCACCTGATTTCATCTCTTCAATAACCTAAAAAAAAACGAAACATCTAATATTATCTGTAATATACATAATTAATTACCCTCAGCGGCAAGATGGGAGATAACTTTATACTGTCATCGTCAAAAAAGATATATTATTATATTTATAAAATGAGTTATGTCAATGTGACATTAAATTAAACAATTATATATTATAATAAATAAATATTTATAATGTTAATATTATTTTCAAGATGCCAAAAATGGTTAAGCAAAAAAATGTTTACCTTGTACACCGTAGACACATGAATTCCTGTTGAACTTGCTATTGTCTTGGCGATGATGATGGCAATGGCAATGATGGCAATGAAATGATTTAAATAAATTGTATATCATTTGTTTTTCTGTAGATTGCAAAGGGCGCTTAGTACGCTTAATCTTTAACGGTCATAAGGAGTGGACAGTGGAAAAATAAAATTGATAATGGTTAGGGGTATATAATAGAAGTAAAAACATATGTAGATATAAATATATATATATATATGTATATATATATATATATATATATATATATTTCTATGGTGGGAAATATTATATTCCCTCTACCAGTCAGATTTATTCTCTATTGCATGCTCTTTTCACGCGCCCGACCTATTCTATTACTGTAATTATATACAATAATTTATTTTTGGTAGTATTTCAAATAAAAACTGCAAAAATCAAGTTTTTTTATTTATTACAATAATCAAGTTTTTTTTTATTTATTACAAAAATATTTTTTTTATTTATTACAAAAATATTTTTTTATTTATTACAAAAATAGTAGTACAAAAAAGTATGTTTTACTTATAACAAAAATATTTTTTTTATATGTTACAAAAATAGTAGTACAAAAAAGTATTTTTTACTTATAACAAAAGTCTAATTTTATTTTTTATGAAAATCACTGAAACAAGGTGCTATGCACAGTGCGACTTGGCATTTCGCACACATAATTTTCGAACGTTTGTCGTTCGTTTTACTGCTGCACATTTTACATCTCTTGCATGACTGCAATTGGCACCTCATGTGATCGCCCACATTGTTATACCGTACTTCTTCGGGCACAGCACTGATAGTTTTTTGATGGTTTTCATTCGCGATCTTCCGCCTGCTAACATAAGATGGCATACTGCCGGTCGAGTCTCTCTTCCTGCTGGTAAAACCACCTATCTAATCCTCGTGCTAAGCCGACTCTAAATTCAAGATGGGAAAGCGTACAATTTTTATTGCTTTTGTACAACAAGAAAGCATCAGTTATGCTCGTGTCAAGGAGGAAATAGAAAATTCGCAACCACCATCTGTTACTTCGCCTGCTCACTGAATACGTCCCTTTCAGCTGATCAAAATGATCAACGCCACCCATTCGCTTGTTGTATTCTTTTACGACAAGTGGGCAAGGTACATTCTTTTTTGAGCCGTCTTTCTCAGTTCGTGTTACATGTGTTTGAGCAACTTTAGGGTGGAACGCGTTACTCATGAAAAGTACCTCTTTACTGTCCTGCCAAACTACAAATGCAATGTTTTCCCGTACTCTCCATTTGAAGTGTCCTTTCGGCAGTTTCAGCTTTGTTTTATTTTTTATTATTAGAGGCATTTCCACCCGGTGCCTGCGCACTGTTCCCGTCGCATAAATTCCGTTTTCGTGCAAGTAATCTAGTCGTTTATAATTACAGAAAAAAATATCAAATGTCAAGTGAACGTTCTTTACCTCTTGTTGTATTAATTTCTCAGACAACTTTTTACAATCTTTGCTCCTAATCCTTCTTCAACTGAATCATTAGTCTTGCCGGTATCAAACTCGTATAGGTACCCACTCGCACTGTCGCAACGACACCAGACTTTGTAGCCTCGCTTTATAGGTTTCAGAGGCATGTATTGTTTCAAGGTACTTCTGCCTTTGAAAAGGACCATGGACTCGTCGATACTCTGTGACGAAGAGTTTTTAGCGTTGATTTGGCAAGCATTATTGATAATATTTATAAGGAGTCCGATCTTGTAACGTTTGTCGTAATCTGGGCTAGACTTCTCTGGGGTCAACGAGTTGTCATTAATATGTAGACAACGCATAATATTTTTGAACCTTCTGAGAGGCATTGTTGCAGCTATTTCTTCCACTCGAAAACCTGGATCTGATGACTAATACAGATATTGATCTGTATTGGTCATCCGAGCATTGGCTCGGTAGAATATGGTAACCCATGATTATAAGTATGATTAAAAATGTCATTAGTTCGTTCTTATCAATGGGCGTCCACCATCTAAAGTTTTGTTGTCGAGCATACAAATTTGTTTGGGATACTATCAGATCGTATGCTCCCTAGGTAAAATATTTTCCAAAATAAACAATAGGTCTTGTTTTGCTGTTGAACCCTTGGAGTGGCTGCATTCGGAGTTCGTCAAAGCTACAAGGATCTGGTCTGCTATCTGTAGTAAAAGGTTTTTTTCCATAATATCTCCTCAGTATCTGACTAATCCGAATCAGAAGAATCTTCGATAACAGGTAGGACTGGTAATGATCGTACTGGTCTTCGTAAATCAGAAGTTCTGGGCATAGGTGTAACTCGCCGAGGAAATGTTATTCTTCTGTTTGAATCAAGAATTGGACTGAAATTAACGAAATGAAGTGGTATTGAGCTGGCTAAATTATTGTCAACTTCCTGAACTGGTAATAGCGAACAAGGCCGATTAATCTGTTTATCAACTGACGACGGACTAGGCATTGGTATGTTATCTAGTAATAAATTTACGCGACGAGGTTCATCTAAATCTTCCAGAATTTGCTGAAGGCGAATTGTACTAATATTTGGGCATTCGTCGTCAGATTCTAAATTATCTTCCGATTGATCAGGGTCGTCGGGTAAGCTAAACATGTCTTGAAGGGCCTCCTCTAATTCAAAATCTTTCAAGTGCCGATTCATTTCTGAAATCAAGCAAAAAAGGAATCGCAAGCCATACCAAGCGACACACAAACGAGCGCCATACAGACAGAGGGAATATTCAAACCACCATAAAATGTACAGGCAGACAGGCAGAGGGAATATACAACCCACCACAAAAAATCAAGATTGCCCGAAACTGCCAATAGCAGACTTGAAAATATTTACATTTTTTTCTAAGAATAAGATCACATAAACCGTAAACAAAAGAAATTACCTTATAAAATTCGCAGATCTTCTAGATAAACCCTGCTTCAAACTCGTTGAAGAAAAAAGTACACTTTTATAAGTTCTCTGAGCTCCCACGAAAGAAACATTTATGTCAACTGTCAAACCTTTAATTGTCAAACTGTCTATTGACAATTATAAAAGTTGCCTGAATGAAAAAATATGGCTGGTGGACAAATTTCCGGTGATAAAAAAAATAAAAATCACGGTGGTGAAAATATCGCCTCTAACTTATAAATGGTTAAACTTAAGTTTATATCCGGTTTGTTTTTCGTCTTAAATGTAATAGAATTAGTTTTGGATAAATTGATTTTGAGATTGTTGCATGTCAACCAGTTTATAACTGCTTCAATGGTTCTGTTTATGTCATATTTAATTTGATTAATGTCAAGTTTATTTTCAAAAGTCAAATACTCAAAATAAAATTTTGTATCTGTTATGTAAAATATACGTAACATTAAATAAACATAAAATAAACTATAAATAAAATAACATAAGCAATAAGTCAATATTTTTAGTGAGAAGGATGAACCTGATGCTTTAATAATAAATTGTCAACATTTGGCGTCAATTTTGTAAGGGTTAATCTTAAATCTCCTCGGCTAATGATGTCCAGTCTGTTTCTTTTTTTCGTTAGGAGATTGGTAACAGCGCTGAACGCCCTCTCCACTAGGTATGACGATAGAAAGGAAATTAAAAGTTTCCTCGCTATATTCCATAATACGGGATAAGTAACGGGTATGTTGTTTTGCAGCCAGAATTGCTGATATCCGTTTTAAACTGAACCTTAAGTTCTTCGTTTGTACTTAGTTCAGTCAGTTCCTCTTGTATTATGACATTCGTTTCTTCTATGTCACCATATGGATTAATTATCCACGGTGGTATTACCATAGTCAAAATATCCTCAAACCTAGATTCAAAATCAGAATAGAGGGCATTTAAATGTAGAACGTAAGTTGAAACGTCGTCTTCCTGGCAGCTTATCTGTGACAAATTGGGGAACTGAGAAAATTCGCCCCGTCCAATATTTTGCTTCATTAGTTTAACTCTGGCAAGAAACGCTGATAAGATGGACTTTGTTTTAATCAAATTTAAACTGTCGCCTTGTAATTGCAAATTAACCATATTAAATTTTGTAAACAAATCTGTTAAATAGGCGATGTCTGTTTTCCTCTTCATTAAATTTTCTTTTAAAATTTTATCTTTAGTATCCAGAAATTCTAAAATAGTCTCAAAAAGTGCAAAAAATCTTGTCAAACATAAGCCTTCCGACAGCCAGCGTACTTCAGTGTGAAGGAGTAATTGATGAAAGTGTTCGTCATTTTCTTCACACAACTGCGCAAATAACCGCGTATTCAACGCGTTGCTTCAGATTCGGTTTACTGCATCAATGACTAAATGAAGTGATTCATGCAATCTAACACTCAAATTTTTAGCAACTAAATGTTGTCGATGGATGACGCAATGTATTGCTAACACCCCTGACACATTTTGTTTTAAATAGCTTATAAATCCACGATAACGTCCAACCATGGCAGGTGCTCCATCTGTAGCTACTGATATTATATTTGATAAAGGAATTGCTTTTTCAATGAAGTAATCCTTCAAAACATGAAATATTGATTCACCTTTAGTGTCGGTTATCAAAGTTCTTGCGAAGAGCAGTTCTTCGTAGATTTCTTGATTCATAATAAAACGAACATATGCCAATAATAATGCTGCATTATCAGATAAAGTTGACTCGTCCAGTTGTATAGAGAAATGGGTCGTTTGCAAATAATTACATAAGAAGCTTTCAATATCAGAACTCATTTCATCAATACGTCTTTCAACAGTATTGTTGCTTAAGGGAATTCTTTTAATGATATCAGATGCAGGTTTGTGTAAAACAGTTTTTAAAACCTCTTCAACGACTGGCAAAATTAACTTCTCTCCTATAGTATGCGGTTTTCCGGATTTTGCTATAAGTAACGAGATATTGTAAGACGCCCGCAAACCATCATCATTTCTTGGTGACGTCGAAGCGAACTTTCTGTCCAGTGTAGGTCTCTTCTGAAGTTTATCTTTGAGTGTTTGAAAGTATTTCAAATCTTTCTTTGTTTTATCAGGGAGGCATCTTCTCAGATGATCTTGCAGTTTAGATGGTTTCATAGCGTCATTGCCCAAAACTTGTTGCATAAAAAGCACATAGGCAATTGTTTGTCCGGCAATGATGGAATGAAGCCAAATTTCAAATAATCAACACTGTACTGTCTACATTTCTTTTTAGATTCGGACATGGCATCAGTCATCTGTGGGCAAAATTAAATATTTTTTGATTTTTCCGAAAACATTCCATAATTCGAACATCTTCTTGCAACAATTAGCTCGAATTACGGAGATTGCACTGTAATTATAATACCGATTGCTAAAAACTTTCAAAAAGAAACTATTGAGGAGTACTCGTGTAATTTTGCATGATTGAATATTAAACTACTAATAACTAAAGTCATGATTGGCGTAATTTATCTATCTTTGCTAACTACGAGTACAAAAGTAAAATTTAATAAAAAATAATGTACTTATTTTTCTCCAGCACTCTCAAACAAAATAACACTGACTCACTATAATTTGTGTGATATACTATCTGTTTATATTTTTTTAAATATTTTCTTAGCACTTTCCTTTTCAAGATTCAGGAAACGAATAAACGTATTTGTCCCACATTCGTATTTATAGAGTGACGAATTGAACAAGTCAGTGCAAGGTAGCGAAGCTCTGAGACTGCGACTACGACTGCGACTCTCAGGTTTTTACAAGTTCAAAATGTATTGCGACCACAAAGCGAATACCAACATCCTACAACTTACACAATTTTATAAACATATATAATACATTTTTTACTTCATAGGTACTTTTATAAATAATGTATATGTTTTGATATTATAAGATAGTATGATGTAAGTAAATAGGTACTATCAGTGTATGTGTTGAGATCCACTATCGTGGACCCCCATTTTCATTTCATGGACCCCCAAATTTTTTTTCGCTGACGTAGACCCCTTGCAGGTTGTCATAGACCCCTAGGGGTCGATATAGACCACTTTGGGAATCACTGGTCTAAACCTATTCCGTTGGACTATGTAAAGAACTACACTATAGTTACGTCGCTATATAGATAATACACTGTTTCTTTTAGGACAGCAAGTTGTACGCTAGACGTGAATTCTATGGCTTTGACTTAGAATTTGAATTAAAACATTAGGAATTACGAATTGCTAATAAATATTGCGGAAAGTAATGTAAAACAACATATTACTTGTAGTAATTACTAATAATTTTATTGACGTTATGGTAATCGGACTAACTGTCAATATGACTACTATTCCAGGTGGCTGCTACTTGTAATGATTGTTGCCTGCTCGTTTGTCAATTTTTCCGTCTAAAAAAAGAAATTCTGTCTTTACACACCTTTCATAATTGAATGTTAAAATTCAATATTAGGGTATGGAACGCTACAATAAAAATGTACTCAAAACTTTATTAACAAGATTTAATGAAACAATATAAACAGGTTACAGTTTTACGAATATATCTTCTTTCGAATGTATTTTAACTATCTCAAGAACAATATTATGCATATATGAACACATAATTATTATTATCGTTTAAATATCAATTTGAAAGAGACTATCAGTTAAAAAAATTGTTTTTAATTTTTAATCGTATACAAATAATGAAAATACTGTACTTTTTAAAATGATAAAAACGATAAAATAATAGTAAATAGTGGAGTAAATTTAAAAATAATGAAATTTAAAAAAAAAAATGTAAGGCAGAGATGTATACAAAAAAGTGATTATAGTATAGAATATCTTTAATGAACAATATGTACTATTAATTAAGAACACAACAATAAAAATGTTATAAAAATACTGATTTTTATTCATTAAAAATTACCATTTGGTTGTGGTGTTAATTTGCTTAAAATCTATATAATTTTTCAAGATTTAGATATTGCTATCAGCAGTTGGAACTACTATTATGGTGGCAGAATACAATTGTAAATAATACTATTATGAACAATTTACTTCAAGTACTTTTCAGTTTTGTTTGCAAGTTGATTTAATACAAGTTCGATTGACCCATACTTTCCCCTGTTAAATATTTTTGTAAGCTATTATAAGTTCATCATTTTGTAGAACAGTAAATATATTGTCTTATGATTCTAATCAACATAATAATTTACTTTTAATAATCAAACTTATATAAATGACTCCTTTAAATTGCACTACCATCTGCAAATGCGACATTTCTCATAAAACAGAGCACCTATTACATGTTTTTTAATTTTATTTTATACTCGTTTCATATTAATAATATGTTATAATGCCAGGTCCCTTACAAGAGGCACAAAGCACCAAGTTCTAAATATCTGTATCCTTACAGACCTGTCACACGTCTTCTAAATTCATTACACTTTTTATACACCCACGCTGGTTTAGAAGACTTCTGACTTACAATAATTATGAGAAGAAAAATCACTTCATAATATATTGTGTGTGCAAGTCTTAGTAAGTACAATTATAATTATTCTTGCATAATTAAATTAAACCATCTGAATTAAAAATACGTGCACAGTGACTTTATTACTTTTGCTCAGCTTTGAGGACATTTAATATTTTAAATTATTCATCAAAAACTTTAATTCATAGTGTATAATTTTAAAAATATATTTGTGTGTTCTACTAACGTTAAATTATATTAAAAACGCAAAAAAGTTTTATGTATACAGCTAGGTTTGCCGTCATTTTGTCTATTAATTACCAAACAAAACTAAAAAAGACATTGTACCCAATATTATGCATGAATATTCTCACACTGAAATATTACAATTACATTAAATCTTACTATTGTTACATTTATTGGAAATGTTACAATTATGTTCTGTGTTATTTACATTTATTGGTAATTATGAGGTAACAATATTTAAAAAAATGTAAAAACAAATATCAGCAACACAGTTTCGCTTACAATTTAATATAACTGAACAATATAGAAATTTCACCATGAATATATACAAAAATTATAAATGTTTAAAAAATAGATGTATAGCAATTATTATATAAAAGTTTGTGAAAAGTTTTCAACACATATTTTTATACAGTTTCAGTAGTATCACAAATGGCACATAGTTTTTCTATATTTTATTTCAGTCATAATAAGTTAATAGAAATTTGTCGACTTGTCTATAGCTCTTTTATGGTACCGTATTGGGAGCCAAAATTTTAATATTCACAATTCAAACATGTATGCTTTAAGTAATATTGTCATATCATAATTTTTCTACTACTGTTTTTCTAGAACTACTCAAGGGGCTTAATATCTCGAGATATAAAACGTAAACATATTATAATTAAATTATCTAATATATGTATTAATCGTATTATACCACGTATTAACTAACATATGACATAAAACGATATATTGTTTTGTTTAAGGTCAAATTAATGAAATCATAAAATTATTTTAAAGTATGATTTTTTAAGGTACTGTTATAATGAATGAATATTATTTATAGACAAAAACAATACCATTTCATTTGTCACTCTATGTTGGCAGCACTGTTGTACAAAAACATAGACACAAGTTTCAGAAAGTTTTTATTGACGTTTTATAGCTCGAGATAAATATGAGATCCGGTACCGCACTGACGCCTATACATCAACTGACAGTGACAAGCAGAACTGGCGTTCATTCTAGAACAATCCATCTTAGATTTACTTATCAGGTTAGATCGTTACTATCAGATATATTCGGATGGGATAGGATTTTTTTAAAATGCATCCGAGACTACACAATTGGAATTTTAAAACTAGAATATTAAGATTATTTTTCTATCGCCTAGTGCTATTATTGCTATCGGTGGAAACTATCAAAGGTGTATGGGTCGTGCTCTCCGCTATGTTTATGGTTATATTTTGTGTCAGTGGAGGTCTTGTGTTGCCAAAAGAATCGTCGGGAGCGTGTACTGGAATAAAAAACCAATCATCATTATCATCAACCCATTTATTGTTTCACTGTTGGACACGAGTGTTCATTCAGGATGAGAAGGGTTTTGATCATAGTTTAAAAAACTAGTCCAAGTTAAATGGTGTTTACTGTCGCTGGTAAATATTTAAATCCATTCATAACACTCTTGTTACTTCACAAACTAAATACCATGGTATTTAATATATGTAATTATTTTCCATCATCCATATTTAGGTTGACTTGTGTGCAGTTAGGTGACCACTTTATATCATAGAATTTGTTATATTTATTTGTAACATAAAATAATACTGATATTTAAAAGTATATAAATGCAAATTTAAATGTGCTGAAGAAAATGGGTTCATCGCTATTTAAAAGCTACCAGATAAAAATGGCAAATATGCTAAGAGGAGTAACTCACGCATGACGTAGTTCTCGAACCACTCGTTGACGTCGGCCGAGTACTTCTGGATCCAGTCGATGCGCACGTTGGCGCTATCCACGATCTTCTGCAGCGTCTGCGAAATCGGCTTCAGCGCCTCCTTGTTCTCAAGCGCAAACTTCTTCAACTGTCGGGAGACGAACTAATATTACACGCCTCGTAATGCTGACCGCTGGTCTGCTTTTAATCGAACGAGTTCTCGGTCGCGACGCACGCGAAAGGCTCGGCTACGACGTGTACATTAGTATATTTATCGAGGACGAGTGCGACAGTACCCGGTGCAGGTCGTGCGCGGAGGAGACGGAGCCGAAGGCGCCGGCGAGCGCCACGGGCAGGCTGAAGGCGTCGGTGGCGGCCAGCGCGCGGCGCACGCGCTCGAACTGCGCCAGCAGCACGTCCTGCGCCACGCGCGCGCCCGGCCCCGCCTCCACGCTCCACGCCTGCAGCGCGTACTGCTGCGGCACCGCGCCCAGGCTCTTCTCCAGCAACCTGCCGATGATGATGATATTTCACCATGTCGTTCGGAAATATATACATACGTATGCGTTGTTCAGTATTTTTTACCATTAATTATTAATACTTCCACCTGTCTCGCTATTCTATCCTTATAGTTATCTAGCTTTTGCCGGTGGAGCCGCCGGAGTGATTGCTGGTCCCTCTCATATTAATAATTTAATGAATAAATTGTTTTGAAATTAAAATTTAAGCAATAAATTTATCTTTTTATTTATTGTCATTGTCCATCTTCACCAATTTTAAAATATTCGGAAAGACGTATGCTATACTGATAAAGTAAAAGGATCAGTACATAAAACATGTTTTCATCATGAGTCACTTTTTACTCACATAGCAATGAGTGACTCTTCCCTGGTGGCGGGCAGGTTGGCAAATGCGAGATTTTTTATAATCGGATCTGTGGAATTCTGAAACAATTTCCAGAAGAACTCAAACTCCCGCCGGCTGCCGTACTTGATTACCGTGTTGTATACTAAAGCGCGAAGATAACTGGGTATCCTTAAAAGAAAAATACAATTCAATAAAACAGCAAATTCGACATACTTATCATACACATCTAATAAAAATATAATATTTTTGTTCATATAATTTTTAAGAGTGAATGAGTATGTGCGGGTGTGTGCGTGCGTGTGTGAGCGTGTGCGTGCGTGCGTGTATGTGTGCAGGCGAGAGAATGTGTGTGTGTTTTTTATCCAGCATCAGGGAGTAGGCGTGTGACTGTATGCATGTGCACTAGAGATTATTGAAGGCAATGAAATCTCACGGGTTGTTAGTTAGGTCGTCCTGTTTTGACCACTTGTCGAATTCATTCCTGGCCCATTCAAGGCACCTCGGCGATTCTACCAAGCACTCCCACACCAGTAAACTTTCAACCAGCAGTGCCTCATTGTCATCCTTAGGCTGCACTAAACCATAGTTCAGTTTGGTCAACTGTTTCTTTAGTATCAGCCGAATGTAGTCCTGATGATATCAATAAAAAATGTAAGAAAAATGTAACAAGTAATAAGAACACTATAAGAATGGCCATTTTTAAAACTCATATTTATTGTAACATTGGCTGAGGCCCAGGGGACATTAGTGGGACTGTGGGGACGATAAGCTAAGAACTTCACTTGCATTGAATACAGTTGCATACAATTGATGGAATAGTATTAATATTACATAATCACTTAATCCATTTAGTATGAAAATATAAATGTACAGAAATAATTTAATTCATACCTGGAAATAAACATATCCCGGAGTAGTCCTTAAGTTATGATTCAAGAAGGCCAAGTTATTGAGCAATATGTCCCACACGATCTTGGATTCCTCACCATCAATAACACATGTGGTAAGGCCGAGGGCATAGCTGTAGTTGAGCTGGCCAGCCTTAGCCAAGTTGAACGCATCATCAATGAGCTGGGCTTTGGTAAGGGGTGCTGTTACATGGCCAGATTTAAGAGCTTCACTAAGGAGCTTCCAGTTTTGCTGGTCATAGTTTACTCTATAATAATCTGTGGGTGCATATATTATAATTACTAAAAACAATATTATTTATCCATGTGTCATCTTCTACTGTGGAATATTATTATTCACTAACATTTGACACATAATTCTGAATATTTACGACATTGGAAAAATACGTAATATTATGGAATAGAAATTGTCAGGCTTATAAAGCTTTGTAAAAGCATACTTTAAGTAGTATATAAGTTTTTAGATGATTCTGACTATATCTTGATGAAATGCTAAATTAGCTAAATTGAAAATGAAAGACACATGATTTTTCTTAATTCCCCACCAGATGTCACTACTATTCCATACACCCATTACATAAAAAAAAAAGTAAACACCTTGTTTTTAATAGATGCTGTACTGTTGCATATGAAAAAACAACTGTTTTTAAGATATATTATTTGATACAAATGTTATTTAGATGGAATTACGGTATACTTACTGATAGCAGTTTTACACACATTACAGTTTTTAAGACATTTTTAAGACAGTTTTTAAGACATTATTTGATACAAATGTTATTTAGATGGAATTACTTTATACTTACTGATAGCATCCACATTCACATAAAGTGCCTGGCTGGCGTTGACGTGCAGACTGGCTGTCGCGGTCCTGTCCTTGAGCCATAGTCGGGGACTGGTGGACCTGTTGGCCATAGGCGTGTCCATCGTGGTGTAGCTGATTGGGATGTGCCAGAGTTGGTCTGCCATGCTTGGATATGGGTCATTGCTACTTGTGAACAGTTTCTGGAAAGGCATTTTTGCAAAATTAAATGATTTTTTTAAAATATGTTTTTAATGCAATCTGTGTCTATAAAAATATTCAGCAAATAGGTAATTTAAGTTGTCCAAGCTGTCCTGATGATTACTGTCCTTTTTGTTTGTAATTTTTTATTCTACCTGTTTAACGGTAACATATCCAGTGTCATAGTTTCTGTGGACATTGACGACAGGGTAGCCAGCCTGACGGGTCCAGCTGTTCATGAACTTCACTAGGGAGACATCTTTTAGAGATGGTTCAAATTTCGCGGCCTCCGACATGGCTTCCCAGAGGTCGTTTTCCTCAGCATTCTGGTACTTCCTAAAATAAGAAAGAGTTGAATTAACTACAAACAATACGTAAAAATGTTGACAAAAACAATAAAAATATTTTTACTAAGGGGACAAACGATAATCAGATAATCAAGAGCATGGTGCTGTGTATGTATGGATCCACAAGTGTTACAGAGTATTGGAAACTTAGAAATTAGAGACACTAACTAGTTGAAAATATTTTCTGAATAAGCACCATCATCTGAAACTATAGATTATTATTACATGGTTAGAATGTAATCATCTTCATATGGTTACTATTTGGTAGTGGTTGTTTTATCATACAAAATACCTATCGAATCTATATGTGTTTGAGCTGCATCAACTCCACTTTGACTAGAACAGTAAATTACGTAGTTTATCGATTCCGACAACAGATTGCGCTACTTGCCAAGAAGCGGGACAAAGCAGTGAGAAAACGAATATGTACCATTTATTTAAATAAATCGCTAGCCCTTTATTGAAAAGTTGCTCAGATATCGTGTGATTAAGCATTCGTATGAGATTTGCACCCTTCGTGTAAGAGATCTCGTCGAATTTCTGAGATATCTCTGAAGCGTCCACTACTTCTCTGGATACTGGAGATGTGTTCTTCAGCGCGTCTGTACGCAGCAAGTCCATTTTGTCTTGTGTGAATGATTCGAATATTTTCCATTCGGGCTCGATCTGAAAATACAAAATATAAAGTCACAATTTTTCTGTGAGTAAAGTACTATCTACAACACAGTACAATTGGTGCTTAAGTACATTAATTGCTAGGCAATTTTAGCGAATATAATAGCCAAGAGCATCTTTTTCCTAGAATATTGATTGAGTGGCAAGTTTATTAGGTATTCCACAGATGACTCGTTCTAACACAGATTAGCATGTAAACCATAAAGCATCAGAATCTAAAAAAGCTCAATAAGAATGACTATGAAAATGACTCACTGAGAAGATATTTGATTCTATGGAATTGGAATTGGAATTCTATGGAAATGTTATGAAATATAGATGTAATATTTGAATCATGTAACAAGTATTCAACAAACCTTCTGAACGCCGACGTATTCGATATAAGTGGCGAATCCCTCGTTGAGCCACAAGTCCGTCCACCACTTCATGGTGACCAAGTTCCCGAACCACTGGTGCGCGACCTCGTGAGCGATATCTATTGCTACGTTCTGCTTGTCTCGAGGCGCGCCTTCTTTCTCGTCTAAGAGGAGAACTGTTTCTCTGTGAGAAAGAGAAAGAGATAAGATGTTTATTAGATATAACATTATTCACATTAAAAAAAAATGTTTTCGCGTCAGTTGTTATTGTCATTCAACCATGTGGTAATTTAAAAAGGAATGATGATAATATACATTATACTGATGCTTACCTAAAAGTAATTAATCCCCAATTCTCCATAGCAGCATTCGAAAAATCAGGTATGGCGATTAAATCCAACTTATCCAAAGCATAAGGCAGTCCAAATACTTCTTCATAATATGACAATAGTTTAGGTGTTATGGACAAGGCATATTTGGCCTTTGATATAAGCTCAGGTCTTGTCCATACTTTTATGCTCTTGGTGATATTATCTTTGCCAGTGTATGTGGTTTCGATATGTTCAAAGTCTGACAAAACATAAGCAACCAGGTAAGTTGACATTCTTACTGAGCGTTCAAAATGAGTCCACTGCCAAGTAAGTTCTTCAGGCCTGGAAAATTATATTACAGAAATTTAAAGAATTTAATTGTACTTGACATATTCCTTACTTCTAAACCAAAGTTATTAACATATAAAATACGTTTTACTTTTTAAGCAAGCTTTGATTGAGAAGCCCTCAGGAAAACGAAACTAGAATCAAATTTGCCTCATCATATCATCACACACAGTCCACATCACCAGCCAGTCACATCCACCTTATGAATTTTGCAGACTTTGCAGATATATAAATATAAAAGTTAAAGAACTTACATTGACTCTTGTGTAGCAACTTTCATATTGGACAAGACAGATATGTTCTGGGGATGCGCAATACTGATTTCAAACTTTGCTTTGAATGCTGGTTCATCAAAGCATGGGAACGCTGCCCGGGCTGATGTTGGCTCAAATTGGGTGACGCCAAGGTGTCTGAAATAACAATTAATCCAATACTTATTATCATATTTTTAAATAACACGGGTATTAAAAAAATTATGGATACAAAATTGTCATAAATCTGATCAGAGGTACTCAGAGTCAACAGAATTGTTTGCAAAATACATAGTAAATAACATGTTAAATTATATTAGTTCGTCAATGTTCTAGGAGGTCGAAAAGAAGAAAAATCTTTAAAAAAACCTCTACCACATTCTTCAAAAGAAATATTTATATCAATGTATGTCTCAAATATATTATGTTGTACAGATGGTATAGGAAAGTCAATTAGAAACAGTATCTTTTAATTCTTGGTCAATATTTGTAACTAATTTAGACATTCAATTATCAGTCAATATTTATTACATACCTAATTTCATTATTGTTGTTAATATATGTGCTTTTATAAAAACCAGTCAAAGAATTTGTGATTTCCCCTTCAAAAGCCAATTCTATAATGTAATCTAAATTTGGTGTGAGAGTGGAAGCTAAACTCAATATTAGCCTGTCGCCAGTACTTTCTCTGATTGAAGTTATCTTAATATTTCTCACATTACTGTGTGTTACTTGTGTGTCTATTACAGTGGTTTGTGGTATCTCTGTTGTGTTTGTCAGATAATCAGTAAAGTTTTCCGTCGTTGTAACATCTTGGTATGTTACATTTTCCATATTGTCCACCTCTGTGCTATTCATGACCTCAGGGGTATATGTAGTACTGCTATTTTCTGCATCACGTTTTTTTCTTGTGTATATCATTTCAACATTTTCATATATTTGCTCTGTTAACTTAGCATTATTGTTTATAGTGAGATTCTTTGCATGAAGTATTATTTCATCAACTGGTTTACTTGCTCTAACTGTTATATACACTTCCCCAGTGAAGTGTGATGCCTCTAGATTCGTTTTCAGTTTTAATCTGTAGAAGCTAGGAACAACATGTGGTGGAAGACGCAAGTCTGGTGATGGTGGACCAGACTGTCCAAATGGTTCCATCTCATTCCAGTATTCTGTGGGTTGTTGGGCAACCTGGAATATATAAATATTAAAATTTTTAAATATACACAAATTATACTTTTTGTATTTAGTACTTTACTTGAATTTACTATTTCTACTTTAATTTTATTTGGAGGCTTAGTCTACTTAGTCTGATCACACACAAAAAACACCTTTCAGTATTGTCATATAATCATAATAGACACCACTACTACATATAACACATAACTAGAAATTACATAGAAATATCATAAATATCTAACTATCAATTCTTTTATAGTATATAATACCATTGTTGTACTTTTGAAGGAAGGCATGTCCTCTCAAATGAGAGGGATGAAGGCCATAGTCTACCATAGTGGTCAGTGACAGACTGCACACACTTTAGTGAATATTTTAGACATTTGTGAGGTGTCAGTTAGTTCACAGTGTTTTCCTTCATTGTTACAGCAAGTGATATTTAATTTAAAGAACATGTACATCCAATTTAGTAATGAAACAGGTGTATGCCAGATGTGAACCCGTGACCCCAAGTGTTTGAGGCTGAATTCTAAAACTAAACTCTAAGGCTAAACTGAACAGTCTTTGTGACTATATCATTATCAGTATGACTATTATGGCTGTGCAAAAGGTAACCACATTTAATTATAATATAAACCAGCCAATACATAATTTGCAATGTTATTTTGTAAACTGATTACAATAAATAATAAGTTAAGAAATTATTGACCCGAAAGTATTATTAATATAGCTTTTACTTACAGGTTTACATAATAGATATTAAAAGTCTATTAAAAAACCTTCCAATTTTACAGAAATAATTATGCTGTAATCTCGGAAGAGAAGACGAATTATTTATAAATTTTTTAGTGGTTAATAAAATTATAACAGAGGCAATAACTCAGGAATAGGACTAAATAAATTATATGACAAACCGAAAGATTAAATTAATGTGAAAAATTAAAAGGATAAAAAGAGTTTACGTAAAATATTTATTTTAGCAATGAGTTATACTCACAGTTTCATATCCATAAATTAGAACACACTTAACCACGAGCCCTATCACTATTAGGAACATTTTGTGGACTTAACTTATTGTAATTATCACAGATGTAAATAATTATGGCTTAAAGAGAGCTAATCTTTAACGTTCTCTAGAGGTAAGTATCACATTTATTTATGTTAAAATATTTTGTCTTTTTATGCTAAAAAGTTACAGACAACATAGCAAAAGGAAAACGAATTTTTAAAGGCGAATATGGAAGCCGTGCTAGTTAATATATAGTTACTGGACGGGCATTCCATTTGCGATAAGTATATTTAATAATCTCATGGGTCTACGTTCACAGGAACTTGATAGCAAACTTTTAATATGATCCATATCACACAACAATTAGAGGCCGTTGAGTAACAGTAATACCGGTTTGATGGTTTGCCGGTGTTACTGGCTGTACTAAAGGGATATAATTTATTGTCACATTGACGTCTTTTTTAATCTTTGTTATAAGTTAAAGGTTAGAAATGTTACAATCTAATTTTTTTATCATACTAATAAGTGTAGTAACATACAAAAACAGACATATTGTTTTATTACGCAATGGCAAAAAAATAAAATCCAGAAACTATTTTATTTATGAGAAGAGATAAAAGATCTTAATCTTAAGTTAGTTATTTATTTCCATCAGTAAATTCGCTATGCCGATCACGTTATGATTTATTTGGCCTCGTTTTTAAATAGAGTGTGATTTATAAAGAAAAAATGTTAGCACGATAATAAATATTAATTTGCAGGCGCCAGACATTACAGCAACATGATGTGTTTGGGTGGGTATTAATTTTTATACACACAATTGATTGCGGTACTATGATGTAATTTACAATTTGAACCACTTAACTGATTATCAAATGTTGCCCACTTTTCTATACAGAACGAGTTCTACTTGTAGGTACATATTTAGAAATCGTATTAATAATTTTTTCGAATCAATTCTCAAATGTTAAACTTAGAAGGTCTAGCCAATATTTGTTTTAGAATATAGACAAGTACGAATACCTGTAGTTTGTTTGTCGTTTATTTAGCCCAGATTAAGTCAAATGAAAATAAATTAAACTGGCAAATTAACTTTCATTTTAGCTCAATTACAGATTAAAATTGTATCGATGAATGATGATGATGAAATTTCCATAGGATCCGTAATTAGGTATATTGTGTACTTATAGATAACTGCCGTTTTCACGTCAGCGCAATAAAATCAAAATTTGTATATTTTGTTAGTTAGTTGTAGATTTTGTCTTACTTAGAGCAAGAACAAAACTAATTATCATTATCATACCTGGTTGAACCCGGTATAACGGTTGGGAATAACACATACACTAACGCAAACCTGAACCGCTTCTCATATGCGATTAACCGATAAGAAGGACATTAAAACAATAGAAGAAAGAAACACAAAAAAACTAAATCGATACTGATAAAAGATTTAATAGTAAAGCACAAGAATCTTTGGGATTTTTTCCTTAAATAATATGATAATACCTTAACGATTATTTTTACGTACCTTGAAAAATGTGATGAAATATACAATAATGCCAACTAGAGCTGCTGCTACTACTGCGAAAATGACGAAGCTGATACAGATGCAGGTGGAAATGAAAATGCCACCTTTCCTGTTGTAGTGGACCTCATGGTCTCCATTAGGCTCATAGGCCAGGAACTGCTGTCTGCTTGTCGATAAAGACATGTTGGCTTAATCTGAAACAAAGAATATTATAGTTTATAAGTAAAAGATTTCCTCGATAAACTGTATAATAGCTAGGTCCAAACGTGTACAAGCCCTTGGACTTAGATTTACAATTTTGCTGTTTGAATGTATGTTACCTTGGTAACGGCAAATAGCTATCGAAATTTGTGAAATAGGGAATATTCATTTTTTTTTCTAAGAGCCTTATGCTGTTGACCCTAATGGCCTCTACAGCTTCACCGGGTTTTAGTCGCGAGCCCTAGTGGCTCAGCTTGTATTAAGGAAAATAAAGATCGGTTCCTACCCATCCCCACCCTCACTCCTGTGAGGCCCAGCACGGGCTGGACCTCCGGCTCCGCGAGCGAGAGAGGGACTAGGGGTTGTGTGACCGATCCGTGGGTTTCTATTGTAATACTCGAACCTAGGCTGGGATCGACACGGTATGTGCTTATAGAAGGGCGACGATATTGCGACGGTCAAAAGCGCGGGGACACAGCACGTCTGCCGTGTGTTACGCGGTGTCTTCGTCCTCGCCGTCGGGGACGGTGCGTGTATATGTGGTGGTTGTGTAGTGTCTCAGAGGGTGACGAGTCCTCCGGAGGAGATCTATTTGCCAGTGTTATGTGGTCGTCAGGGTCATCTATTACGTGCCGCGGTCTCCTGAGGGGAGCTTTAGCCCCGATTGGACGGCGAGGGTACGAGACAGTGTTCCTAATGAGTTTATTTGGGTGGACGTCAGCCTTTTCGAAGCAGCTCAAGGCTTGCTTGTTCAAGAACCGGGCTATTGTATCTAAATGAAGGTCCATATGGAGATCTACATTACGCAGGTATCAAGTTGCCTGGGTTGCTCTGCGCGTAAAACGGTTTAGTAATATTTGGAGGGTGTTAACTGATTTAACGTGTGCAAAGGTGATACTGGCGTAAGTCATGATGGGTCTGTCACAAGCTAAGTATAAACGGACTTAAGAGCGAAGTTCCATCTTACTCTTCCCGTTGATCAGAGGGAATAGGCGTCTTAGTACGAAAGCTGCCCTATTTCTGACTGTACGAATGTGCTCACTGAAAGATAAGCGCGTATCTAGGGTGACGCCCAAGT
>DWJK01000295.1:0-23973 GCA_018248815.1 Croniades pieria auraria
CCCTGTCCTCGGCTTGTCGCATCAAGCATCTGCCTGCAGCCTTTCGCAGATCGTCATCCCACCGGGCCGGAGGGCGTTCTCCATAACTATTATTATTTATGATTACATTACTATTATTATTAAATGTATGACTCGGTCTAGAAGCTTGTAGCTGAGCCTGATATAAATTGTGTACCGACCCTCTTAAATATTTACCTTATTTTTTTTCTTTTATATATCTACTATCACTTAGGAAAAAACACGTCACGTACATAATATTCATGATATATTATAAATGCGAAAATATCGGTCTATCACGTCTTCAAGTGAACAGCGTTAAATAAATTTTGTGGAAAGTTCGTCCCATTCGTTTAAGTCTTAAAAAAGAACATTGACAGCATAGAAAATATACTTTTTCAATAGTTTTGTCTAATAGTCTCGTATGTTATTAAACGAACGAATGTAGGAATTATTAATAATATCAAGCACGTACTGTATTGTGATCTGCCACTTTTGTATTTCAAATCCAATGTTACCACTAGGTCAAGTTCCACAAACAGGTAAAAATAAATGAGTGATCGTATAAGTATTATTTAGATTTTTCCCACGAAAGATGTTCTACGAAATAATTACTTTTAAAATAGTTATTAAAATTACTACATTTTTTTAAACATGTTATATATGTAGGCACGAAGACAACAGAAATTCTAGTATAGAAAACGAAATAAAAATTTTGCAATTTTTCAAAATCCCTTTGTATTAACTGTCTTGTTACGCTACATATAGGCAATGTCTCCAAAAAAGTAATGAACCTTATAAATATGTAGATGCGAAAGCATTAGCGTAAATCAATGAATGTGTGATTAATTAGCGCACCTATCATGACGAGCGGCCCATTGTATGAATTATTCATGCCATCGTTTCCATATCTCCATCTCTTTTTCCACGCGAAAATGAAGGGGACGCAAAACGCTAATCAGCTAAGGGGGTGTTACGTCAGCTTTTTCTCCAACAGAACCCATTGGGAATCGATTGGGAACGTCAAAAATTCACAAGGAATGCAATTTTTTGATCATTTCGCTGTCATTTGTGGGGCGTTAACGGTCTTGGTATTACTGATCGGACTTAAAACAATTGATTAACAAGATGTTTCGTCTTGCCGCTATTATATTTTGGTATGATATTGATTAATTCGACAGTGTGACAATATAATTCAATTAAATGTATCTAATCTTGCTTTAGAGAATTATTCCCATCTTCAATATCATAAACCCTTTTATCGTTCCACTTTTCGATTTGGGCCTCTCAGAAAGAGAAGGGCTAAGACCACTTTGAGGGATACGGTGCATATATTTCCATGAAGACATGAATGCAGGGCTCGTCTCCCCAAACACCCTTTACCCGACAAAGCATACATGTGTATGTAAACAATATAACGTATACCTACACTAATATGTGAGTGTAATCATGAAACTTATTCACGAGTGATGACGGAAAAAGCGACGATGTTATCTGCCTCGTAGCGTAGTCTAGTGTCCGGAATTAAGATCATAGTATTATGTATATCAGTGACTTTATGAGCTTATGTGCCTTTTTATAACTCATCAATACTTTTTATAACGGCGCCTCCATCGAATCTTCTCAAGATGTGACGACATCTTGAGAAATGAACGTTTTAGAGTGGTCCACAATTATCTCTGGGCCTGCAAAAGAGCAAATTATATGTAATGGTACCTGTCTCCTTCTAAGAGTCCAAATGTTGCACAATAGAAGCATTGATGATGGTGATTAGGTGGGAATACCAGTTCTATTGGACATTTTATATAATGTTTGTGTTCCATTTATATAACATTAGTTACTAGCAAGCTTCATGGTTGGTATATCTCTCACATAGGAGCCTCTTTACGGCGAGCGTAAAGGTAATGGCCCGGAAGCATAACTATTACACTTCATCATAAAGATATTTTAATATCTTGCTTTTATTCGTCTTTTTACGGTTATCTTTCGAACTCTTCTGTATTTTTGTAGCAGCCTGCAGTACTGATATCAATACTAATACTACAGATGCCAAATATGTTGACCTGTTTGCTTTTATTATATTTTCACAATAATTTTCACAATAATTTTCACAATAATTTTCACAATAATTTTCACAATAATTTTCACAATAATTTTCACAATAGTTTTAATGAAATCGAAAAATGATAATTTTAATCTAGGATATAAAATAGACAATTTTTTAAACACTTGCGCAATCCGGTTTTTCTTACTTTTACAATAAAAGTGATTTGTAATAAAAGTGCTCAATTACTTATAAGTAAAATTATATTTTAAGTTTAATTACACTCAATGTTGTATGTTTAGAATCCACGAGGAGCAGCGTCTTCATGTTGCCGATGTCTTCTCTTTAGCTCCCCTTCGGTCTTAAAAAAAACTATTAATCCTTAGAATTTATTTATTTCATACAAACATATGATCAACATAAATTATTTAGTGATTCCATAGTTGAAATAGTAAAGTAAATAGTGAATTAAATGTATTTTTTTCTTAGTTTTTTTCATTCCGTTACTTACATCAATTTTGTAGTCAAAAATACGCATTTCAAAAATAAAATGAACATAATTTGACTATAGATCAAAAACTGATAAGTAATTGATAAATATATATCTGACAGGCCAGAGTTTTAAAGACGTACAAAAATCTCTAGACCATCTCGAGCAAAGTAGATTTATATATAGATTATGCTCAATTAAGAGTGATGTCTCTTAAGAGGATTATAAAACCTGCCTCTGTTAAGTTGATATCCTTGTGTTTCGGTCCAAAGTCCAGAGCAGGGCGATAATAATTGTGCTATTTGCTCATTAACGTACCATTATGAAACATAAATTTCACGTTGGGAATTGTAGAACTTAATTCAAGATAGCAAGAACTGACAACATCTATCAAGATCCCCGAAGTTTTTCTGCCAAAGGATCTACGAGAATCTCTAATAATTTTAATCCAAATTACACAGGAGCAACTTCATCGCGTCCATAACTAGTGCCTTTTATAGGAAAAACATTTTAACGAAATCCTGAGACCATCCTGTAACTAAGGCAGCTTAATCAATGTTTTTCTCTTAAATTCTCAGATATTCATTTCAGTGAATTCGGACACATTGTGTTTAAGCGCATTCTCTTTACCACTTTCATCAAGATCAAATGAACCGCGTACGTTAGATTCCTAAGAAACTTGCTCCCGCAGTCTCAACTGAAGATTGAAATTGCGATATGATCTAGTTTCCCTCATTGTTCCGTCACACTTACAAGGGTAACTTTTCCTCCTGCGTACTACTAGCCGAATAATAGGTTCCCTTTGCTTCAGGCGTACTTCTAAAGATATGTCGGCCATGCTTAGGCTCGTTTTGTTTATGTTCCTGCAAGTTGTGTAACGGAATTTACTTTGATGATATGCAGCATTGCGACATGCAATTTTTCTTTAAAAGCGTGTAGATAATATGAATGTAATTTAATTTTGAAAAATATTATCTTTAGCAGATGTTGTGTGCTAAGCAACCGGATTATGACATGAATATGACCATTTTTATATGCATGGGTCTCTAATTGATTTCTTTTGGTATATCAATCTTATTTTATTCCGAACCTGTTTGAAATCTGGCTGTTTCATTGGAGTTTTGAGACATGCTTTTATAAAACATTCCTTTTTGGAAAAAGACAGTGCAATCAATACGCGTTTTCTTGTAACTTAATTCCGGATGATAGAAGTTTCTAAGCCTCCCTTTGACTGCCATGGGTCAGTCCCCTGGGCCGATGTTTTAATGATAATCATCTTAATTTATATGGACATTTAACTTGATCTTAATTAACTATCATACGCCCGTGGTGCTATGGAACGTGCATCAACATTAGGGGTTTCTGTAATTGGTTTGAAACATACGTACTTGCAATGAATTGTGATGTTAGCCGTAGTATTAGTTATGAGCCATTGCTTGGCATGAGATTCCCTCATAACTTCGCAACTTACTCGGCTAAATCCATTGCATCTTATGATAACGTCTCCACACTATTAAGGATGTGTTGTGCTTCTAATACATATTAGAAGCACAACACATCCTACATTACATATGTACAAATATATGAGATGAGAATGAGACGAAATGAGAATGAGTACTGTCTTTGTGCGCAGCAAGTGTCAAACTCTTTCATGTGTTATACGGTCCCTCACATTAACAGCCACACAAATGACTGCGTTTACCTAAGTCAAGAGATATTACATAGATTGTTTGAGAGTTTTCGAGTCTCCATTACTCGCCGATATGCTATCGTAATTCTCAAGTTCATCAGTTTGTAGTATTTATTGCTTTGGATTGAAGGCGTTGACATCAATATGACGAAGAGTACCTACATTAACAGTTGAGCAAAAATGTGAGACAACAAAATGTCTACCCCTTTTCGTGGCTTTGATCTGTGTATGTAAATAAAATATTGAAAACGTTCCATGTACTATATATATAAATATCCTGAGTAACACTTATTCGCAGACCTCAAATTACTGAAACTGAAAACATGAAATTTGAGAAGTGGGTATTTTTATGACATAAGCATCCATTAGGAAAGGATTTCAGAATTTCCATCTCTAAGAGGACAAAATAGGGGATGGAAATTTGTACGAAAATTCGTCAGATTTGAAGTTAGAAATGTGAAAAATTGCATTTTTGTGCTGTCGCTTAAAAATGGTAGATAAAAGTTCAAATCAGAGATATTTCTACGTTAGCACAGCCGTTGACAACAGCCACTTCGTTAGAAATGCGTTTAAGGAGTTTTTGTATATGACTTAGGCAATGTATTTATATATCAAATATATTATATATGTGTATAATTTATTAATAATATAATAATAGAGTTGTCGTTATAAATATTTCTGACGAAGGACTATAAAGCAGTCTTGAGTTCCAAATTACGAGTACAATTCACAGAACACGTTACCATTTCAAAATTTTTTGTGGCATCAATTAGAATTTTAGGACGTGTTTAAATTAAAACTTAGCGGCCACAACTACATCAGGCCTCCTCCGCAACAGCTTCCCAAGTTTCAGCGGCAGAAGGCTCATAAATTTTGCGCGATTGTAAACAAAAGTTGCATTTAAAAGGAGTTTATACGATTGGAGTCCGCGGATCCGCGCACGACACACTGCTTTGCTTATCAACAAACATATAATTTTCAAATATTTCATATTTAAAACATTTACTGAAACTTGTAACATGCTACTCTCGACTGTCGATTAACCGCTTGGTTAATGAACCTAGCTACTGCGCTGTGGGTCAGGAGTTTTATTCCCACCGACAATAAATATTTGTGTGACGAGCACAAGTACATATTCTGTGGAAAATATCCAACCCTTTAATTACCAAAACATAGGCTCTCTGAGCCTACTTTGGGACCAGATGGCCTTAGTCATGTATAATAAATATGTTTTTATTATATTACTTCATGCGTTTAGAATTTGGCTATGATTTTATAGATATAAACTTTATCCGTCTCAGTCTGAGGGACGATAATCTAGCAATGGATTCATAAAGGACCTGTCGTATGACGAGGAATTCTGATCAAATATTTGACATACACATGTATATCTTCACACAAGATCCATTACGGGGTAGATAGAAAGTAACACGTAACATGATACTTTATTTCAAAGTTGCAACGCATTAATAGCTTCTATGATAAAGCAAGGGTCTGTCGACAAGCAGTACCATTTACAAGATGCCCTATCCACTAATCAGGTTGACATCAGTATTTTAGTGTTAGCAATAATATTGCTTGTTACATGTTCTAGTCGACCGTGTGTAGGGCCCACGGTAACCATCTATCCCGTTTTGAAACTTCCAGTTGAACTTTAATCCTGACTTACGTAATTGCTAAAGTTGGAATACAAAACCGTGTTCGCGGACCCGATTTACTGTCAGACTCCCTGTAATTGATGTAAGGCGAAATGGTCCGCGGACGATGTTTGTCTCTATCTTTTTCGCAGTCTTCCGTTTGATTCCTTTCAAAATACCAAACATTTATACCATGGATCAAACTTAAGATATAAAAGGGGCCGTCACGGAAAATCAGTAGTCGTGCGCGCTCGTTGCATCTTGATACTTATGTCTTCGTTCTTTTCTTATGTATTCAATATTGATGGAATAAAAGTATTTCTATTCTCATTTCTTCTAAAACATAGTTTTTTTAGATTAATATAATGTTACTTCGCACATGAAAACTTGTAAAATTTATCCGCAACAACTGTATATCACTATATGTGGCAATTTAACAACAGTTGTTGATGACCAGTGTTCCACAGATGACTGGTTACGAACAAGTGGCGATTTAAAAATATTCAAATGGTCATGGAAATCGGATGACATAGTACTATAGTTAATTTTTCGATTGTATATTCACAGTCTACAAGTCTATATAGCAGTGTCCTTAAAAATTTTCACACCTTAACACGAATAAAAATAGGTTTTTAACCTATATTTTAACTAACGTAACTAGTGTAGTAAAATTATCCTTTTTATCCGGATTATTGGTTACTTACAGGGATAAAATTTACTTAAATATACGTGAATGATATATTTTTAGCAAAACCGTCTTATTAATCCTGACTTCTTGTTCAACCGCTGTATTATACAATAGAAAACAATTGGTTTAAGTGTACATCAAAAACAGTATTCCTAAGAAAATACAAAGCAGATATGGAGAGACACATATTATATAAAAGATGTAGGTATTGTCAGCCGTAGGCGGTCGCTACCAGACAACCTTTGTATAGAAGTCAAGAATACAGGCATACAGGTACAATATTGCCACCTTTCCATTCGATCGTCTGGTCGGGTATTATTGGATTTTCCTGATTTAAATTTTCTAGTAGAAATTTATATAACCTAACCTAACCAAACCGAACCTAACCGAACCTAACCGAACCCAACCGAATTCAACCGAACCCAACCGAACCTAACCGAACTCAAACGAACGCAACCGAACCCAACCCAACGTAATTGGTGAACGTGCGAGGTACTAATACTCCTCTGCCAACTCCTTGCGAGATTACAGGAAATTTTATACAAAGATTAATAATTAAATTTTTATTCGATATAAAGTTTGTTAGGCTGATTGTCTGACACGTCTCGCTAACTATCTGTAAAAGTAAACAGTGCTGGTCGGCGGGGATTATCGCTCGAGGCAAAATTTCGCGGGCGTTTTCGTGCTCCGTGGGGCATTTAAACAGGAGTTTCCGTTTGTCATCCTTAGATAACAGTAGTCAACCCTTGTCAGGGGCTTTCAGAGCGGTTCGAAAACTTCCGTCCAACGGGTTGCCGGCCTACCAAACCATATCTCAATCAATTCACACCAAAACACTTAACATCTCCTAATTCAACCAATCAGTGAAGGAGTGGTGGAGTAAATGTCTTGGTGTCAGACAATGGAATTATCTAGCATTCAAAATAAACTGCCAATATTACCGGCTCGTACATACTAATCGTCATTTACTTATTTGTCCATTTGAATAAGCGTCAGAATTCTGAAAAAAGTTTGTAAATTATTTATTCAGAGTACATATCACTCACTATATAAGTAATGTGCAAAATTCTGGGAGGAAACATTTCCATAACAATTTTTTTTTAATGTTCTGTATAGCACGTGTAGATTGTCAACCCGTACTTGGCTGGTTTGTTCCAAAATGGCAAAGACAAAAAAGATGATGACGATAATAATTTTTGGTTACATCAGCAGAAGGCTGAATGGCAAATAATATGTTATACCCCTAGAAAAGTTCTTCCTATCGTTTTTTTATATTTAGATTATAGGAGGCTATAAACATAAGCAGTTTTAAAGTGGCCTGTGATTAGGGATATGAATGATAATTACCTTCACATTGGTACATTTTCGCTGAAAGACCCAGAAATTTAGAGCTCATTTGAAGGACTATCGCATTACACTCAAACGCCGGCGGGAATTCAGCTCAGTGTTACATTTCGACAGGTAATTTAGCGTTTGTTTCCGATTTACTGTCATGTTACGCGAGCGCCATATCACTTTAAAGTACTAGGTTGACATCACAACGTTGGGAATTTATCGGTTCCATCGGGAATTCGTTACAGTAACGTTGCGACGTGTGTTTCGGTAATGTTAACAAGTGTGTTATGGCTGACATAACAATAAGTAATCTATATCTAATCTGTACTGGCGGTAGTCATGTGATACATAAGGCCAATAAACAAAATTAGAATCAGAAGGGAAGAAAGTAAATAAAGTTACAAGACAAACAGTAAACAGTTTACACAGTGGAATTTACTCCGTGCTAAAAGATGTTATAAATTTACATCAAGGAATAGTGTTGGAAATTGCCATATTCGTGAACATTCTCCTAAGCTACAGAAGCGACCTCAATTATTCAAAATGAAGTCGAATGTTCGCTTGTATGCTTACTACAGACAAATAAACCGAAGATCTTGCCTAATATTGACCTTCCTGCTGTGGTGTTCAAGAAACAAGCCAACCTACAACTTGTGCAAAAATAACGCTCCTCGTTTCGTCAGTGTTTTATATGTGGTTTTGCGGATTTCCTGCTAAGGCAAGCGCTTCCCCATTCCCTCATAAGTCTATAGTAATAAAAGAAGATCGTAAGTTGGAAACCTAGCATGTCTCATGCTCGGATTCCGTCTTTGTCAGATAAATTGTGTGGACTGTATCTCGAAGAATCTGTCGGGTTATTTCAAATATTGTTTTACGTATCCCATGAGGAAAGGAAGGCAAGAATAGCTATTATCATTTTGAATCTTGAAAACAGATAACGTAGCTTTAAATAGCATTCATCACGGCATCAAACACTTCTGGTTTCGTGGTTTTGATAGTTTTGAGACATTAATAAAAAAATTAAAATTAGTTTATATTTCGTAATAAACTTTTCAGATTCCCAAAATGTCAGTAGACTCCTCTAGGGTTACATACAAGAAGAAATATAAACCTAGCAAAACGTACCATCACGCCTGTAATCCCCGAAGGGGTAGGCAGAGGAGTGTAGTACACTCCCATGTTTCAGCGGTTACGTTTACGTCCAACAAAGGAATTGGTTATGACCCTATTGTCATACACCGGGTACAGATTAAGACTCCGAGCCACTACCGGAAATGTCTATTATAAAATCTAATTTAGAAAAATCCACTAGAACCGACCCGGGATTTGAACCCAGGATCACTTGATCAGCAGTCGCGCTTGCAACCACTCTATCAATGAGGCAGTCAAAAAATTATATAGGCACATACAGGTAAGTATGCTGTTGTTATTAGGATAAAATTATGCAATATCAAGCAAGTATTGTTCGACTCAAGTAATACGTTCCTAAGTTTGTTTACACTGTATAAATTAATCGCGTTAACAATGTTGTTTTCGCGGTATGGATTGTTTACACAAAACACGCAAATTTGGGAAACGCTAAAATACATTTTGTATTTGTTTTTAACTAATTTGAGGATGTTTTCACAAAATTGTGGATCTTTACCAATTCGCTTCTTGAGCTATTTAACTAAGTATGAGAATATATTCAAATTTTTGCTTTTTGGTTACTTCATCCGAACAGAACTTTGTTAGGACTGGAGTCAATTTTTTCGCATTCTTCAAGGAAGTGGCAGGATAACGCTGGTAACTGATATGAGATAAAATGTTTTCAATGCGTTACTTAAACGAATTGGATTGTTCATCGAGTGGTCGCTATCCTGGGTCGGGTACATAGTATTGGATTTTTCTAATTTAGAATTTCTAGTAATGACACGGAGTCTGGATCTACTCGTATGTTCGGTGTATGGCAATAGACTTTCCACCATCACCATATTAAGATATAAACGTAACTAGAGAAACGTGAAAATGAACTACACTCCTCTGGCTACCCTTTCGGGGGTTACAAGCGTGAATATAAGTTTACATAAACAGAAATGTATATTTCAATGTATGTATTTAATGATTAGCAGTAGACTAAAATGGGCTGATGACGATGACGACTAGGATGACGATTTAGTGACCGTTTTGCGAATAAACCAATTATGGTTTTACCACAGTTGATGCACCACTTAACATGACGATTCGTGTCTTATCACGGTGCTGCCAGTTGGTCAATCCTATCATGACATATATTATCACTCGTTACATAAAAAGTACCGAGTGGAAAAAATTATACTAACAAACTTGTGAAGTCCACGCTTTGCAAATATGTGTCGTATACCCAGTTGGCAACATTGATAATAAATTTTTTTCTGTTTTTTTAGACGCGCCTTCCTTCTACAAATCTACTCATATTTTGCCGCTCTCTGCAGTTATTTTCATTGGAAATCAGAATAAATAACTTCAAATCCTCAATCAATTTTTGAATTGCGCATTGGAGGAATTAAGCTTGCCTACTGTCATCTAGAGTCTTACCAACTATGCTTGCACTCCTCGAAGAAAGCCATGATAAAGTTTTAATGAGCCAATAGTCCGAGATTATTGCACGACTGCACAAGTCCAGTTGTTTTAAGAATATGATTTTCGATTCACAGACCCCACTTAACTTATTATAATGATTAAAATGCTGTGTCCTCTTGGTGGGGCAGAGAGCATCCACAGTGACTATCCATTTAAAGCGATCTTGGGCTAGGCGTTTACTTTATCTACTCATTATTTTCCGAAACTCATTATCCACTTAACAGTGGAATCACAGTTTGTAGACCCTTATGAGATCGTTGGCGGTTGGCCAAATCCAACATGTGTGTTCGATCCATTGTATAAAATGTACCGCGAGAAAAAATATGGCCACAAACTCATAAAATCTGTACGAAATACACTTGGAGCGACTGAAATTAACATATTTTTATTACAAAATTCATAAGTGATGATATCATGACATATATTATCACTCGTTACATAAAAAGTACCGAGTGGAAAAAATTATACTAACAAACTTGTAAAGTCCACGCTTTGCAAATACATACATAATTATGTGTCGTATACCCAGTTGGCAACATTGATAATAAATTTTTTTCTGTTTTTTTAGACAGATGCCATGACTGTAGATGCCAAGAGATTTTAAATCTGTGTTGATATTGTTATTTCAATCGTGAATTTCTTAAATTGTTTATTTAAATAATCGATTTGAGCTGTTTGTTTTAAAATATTACCGGAAAATGTTAATTTTGTAGGAGTGCATTAAAGCTGTGTGGCGAAGTGTCTTTCAGGAAACGTTTGTGACTGGACCCAAAAGTTACGAACTAACGAGACGGATGTAGTTTTATAGATAAATAGTTTTATAGACGTATATAAAACTAATATTATTCTTATAAAAGTAAACTGATTATTTTTATTTCATTCATATTTAAGGTTTTTATATGTAATTACATTCAATATATCAAAAAAAGTCCGTACTCCGTGATAAACTTGTACATTTTATTGTGGCGCGGTAAAGATAATAAATTACACTCAATAAAAATAACAGACACAAGCCCATAACGTATATCATATTTTTAATATAATATGTTAGCTTTATTAAATTTTTCATAAAATCGGTAATTTTCTCGCATAACCATGTGTCGCTTCCGGCGGATGCTTCGCAAATTCGTGCGGAGCCAATAAACATTTCTCTCCAAATTTTGTATCACCCTTAAAACATTTATTAAAATCATATAGTATGATATACGAAAATGTTTTAATATACATAAATAATATGTAATCCTCAAAGCAGAACACTGGGATTCTCTGTGACGAGAGCAATATGGATAAACACACACAGAAACAGTCAGAATACGTGAATACGTTTATCTAAATTAATACCTTCCGATCAATAAACATAGTAAAACATCTAATTATATGGCTCAAAATACGTCTATAATATATAAAAAATGGGGAGAGTTAAAAAAATTATTAAATTATTTCAATTAAGATATGTAATACATGTCTAGACATATAACAAAACTGTAACTGACCGCTGTCTGTACATGGCAAATATATTTAAAAATTCAGAATGGGGTGCCTTTATATACGCAACAGAACCCAAAACAATTTTTTTTCATTTTGTTTGTTTGTCTCTATGTCTGCATGTTTGTGCACGCTCATCTCAAAAACGGCTTATCCGATTTGGATGCAGTTTTCAGAATTATATTGTGATGGGCTTCACTTAACATTTAGTGTCATTTTCATTTAAATCGGTCAACAAATAAAGAAGTAATGTTAATTTATTTTTTCAAAACTTACGAAATCTGCGCGTACGAAGTCTCGGGCCCAGCTAATATCTAATATACTCGTATGTGTTACATTAACAACACTTACTAAATTTAAATTACAAAATTAATATATAGGGCATGCACAAAAGAGTGGACACTTTTGATCATTGTTGGCTGTAAGTATTGTGTAAAGTACAGGAAGTACAATTTCTCTTGTACCATTGCACACATATTCTGTTTACGATACATAGATATCAAACACAATGACACATCCCAATCATCACATCTGTCAACATCTGGGATGACTTATTGGGATGCTGTCAACAGTTTCGTGATTTTGATATTATGCTGATTACAATTTAAATCATTCTGTTGCAATATCACTGTACAATGGTTAGTGTGCTTCATTGTTCAATATATCAGTTCATTACTTATTACCATCGTGTTATTATGATTAGAAACTATAATATGCAAACATTGGTCTGAGACAGAATAGATGACTCTTCGGGGGGCTTAGGTCTGACCCCAACTACGATTCGGTCTAAAGGTTAAGTTAATAACTCGAATACTTAGAATCGATATGCTTGACGTAAGCAGACGAGAAGGGCGATTCAAAATAGAATTGTTGAAGCTAAACAGCAGACTCCTTGAATTATTTTCATTATATGGTTATTATGCCTCGACCCGCCTAGCCTACCCTAATCAGCTACTGGTTGGCTGACCGGTTCCCTGACTGATTGGACAACTGGTTTGCCTACTGGGTGGCTAACTAGTTGGCCGCCGATTAAATTTATAACGAGTCATAGCTAGCAACAAGCGATAACTGATAATTAAGGCTTAAAAACAATATTAGTTACGATATATGCAGGATTTAAACATACCCTGAAATTTAAGTCCTTTGGACACTTTTTTCATCATTATCATTATCAGCCTACTCCCGTCCACTGCTGGACATAGGCCCTTCCAATGGCGCGCCACTGAGCCCGATCTTCAGCTCTCCGCATCCAACCACTGCCAGCCACTTTGCGTATATCGTCACTCCACTTAGCTGGAGGCCGTCCAACGCTGTTTACTGTCCGTTTACTGTCCGTATTTATCCTATGTTAATATTAGTATGGAAACCATGATGAAAATTGAATATTTTCATACACTGAACTTTGTAAAAGACGTCGTGTCAAAAGTATGAAAGGAATTTTCAATGAAAATTATAAAACGATTTAAATAGCTTTTGCTAAAAATGTTGTATTTCTTATTTAGCTAGGCCTTTTGTTAGTTTCACAATAAGAGTATGATTAAAATTAAATAATTTATACCTAAATTAAAACTGGTCTTTTTGTTCCACTTTCCCTCGAAACTGATTTCCACAGTAGTCTTTATAGTCAGGTACAGACATTAAATGGGGGTATTCTGCCGAACAATAAATGTGCTCGCGGGAGCCAATACATAACGAGGCCGCAGAGCTTCGCTTTGGGTATTGAATCGACGCATGCTACACATTTTATTCCTTTTTCCAACGCGTACTGTGCACAGCCAGTTACCAAAAAGAGGAATTTAGGAAGTCCAGTCGATAATGGATGGAATTGTTTGAGGGGCTGCCGTCGATAGTGGAATCTGATGGGACTTTGAATGAATTTAATCTGTTTTCTTTTTTCTCTCAACATAATGGTGACCAGTGTTAAGCGTGTATCCGTTTTCAATTGTTTTATTTGCGCTCTGCCGTTCACTTGTAGTCTTAGTAGGGAAATGCAGGCGTGATCCTATGCAATACAGTCTGTTTAATACTCTTCTTTTAGATTTACTGAATGGAATTGATAGCCGATTTCTAGAATAGGTCATCGTCGAATTGCATTGTTTGAAAAAATACAAGAATGTTTTTTTCAGTTCTACTACAAAGATTAAAGTAAAGATATTTTTATTAGGTATTTACCTCAAAATATCGTGAACTTTTAACGTTAGGTCAGCAACAATTGCATGGCTTCCCTGAGGACTAAGGTAGAACGTTTTGCAGCTTAACAAATCGGCGTAGCACCGAAGAGCTCATTGGCACATATCTTATTTGTCAGCAAAAAAGTCGTTTAATGACTGTGTTAAGAAATAGTAACTATTGATATTGCACTCGTAAATAGCCATTATCGTTCTAACATGGCATAGGAACAACTGATGATAATAATGTTTAACATTTATGTCGTTAGGGCATGCTTCAAATTCATTTGAATTTGGGCACAATTTAAAAACATTCGAGTTGAGATAAGCGAGTCTATATGATCGAAATGAAATTAATACTGGAGGTCGTTTCAGACAACAATTGTCAAAAACTCCTCCACGTCATCTGTCTAATTTGCTTTTGGCTATGAACCTCACAAAATTAGCCGTTCGCAATATTATTGAGAACATGGACATAAATTCAATTAAGTCCCGCTATTCTCTTTTTTCGCGCCATTTTTTTCAACGCGTACTGCGAGCCAATTTGGAACAGTTCAGTTGTTAGAATAGAATTGTTTCAGCCGTTTGAATTCAAAGTGGGTTTGGATGTTCCTTTATGGAGCCATTTTGATGGGGAGAAGGTCTTTGTTTTCACATAAATAGGTAGATAGATTGTACGTATTCGTGACAATAGCACTTTAAATTACCGTAGCAAAATTTTACGGATACTTTTATTGCATGAAACTTATATCAGTTGCTGTAACCAATGAAACAGGCTCTCAATCACTGGAAGACAAGTACAAAGTAGACATACATATGTATTAAACTCCATTAAACTAGGGTATATATAGATATAGATCAATTGAAGCGGTCTTTTAAACAAAAAGAGACGAAAATCTTTCAAATTAGTATTCGTTTAGATTTGGAGACCTAATAAAACTGCAGGTTGGTCGAGACTTCGAAAACTTTATTTAATTGCGCTCAGGAAGTTGTCAGTCAAATTGGATAGATATGATAATAATTGTATTTTCTAAATCTACCAACAGTCCCCTTTTTTACCTTACTTATATCACGTTTTCTAAGGTAAAAAAAGGTAAGTTATTTAGTTGGATACTTTCTTCATCTCCTTTGGATGTAGAATATTTAATAAATCCTGTATGGTGCAATATTTATAAGTTCTTTAGAAAAATTCGTACAATATTCGGTAAAAAATGTGGCTAGCATAAGCTTGCTAGCGGAAATATACAGTATGTTAATTTCGATGTGGCTAAAAATAAAATAGAGCCGAAAAGAACGGAACAGAATGGAACGGAACGCAACAGAACGAAACCAAAGAAAACAAAGTGAAAAAAGGATCATTCATTGATATTGCAATGACGAATAGCCGATCGGCTATGGGTTTGTTTGAGTTATTTGCATTTCATTTACATCGGCCAGTGCAGTTCCATTCGCCGTTTCACTCGAGTTATAGTTTATTGGCCAAGTTTGTTCTGTTATTCATGAGAACGTTTTAGGAGGTGGTGGAACTTTGGTTTGTATAAACACTGACTTTAGTTTGCCAATGAATCCAAGACAAAAACAATAGAAGATCATTATGAGCGTGGAATTACAAAGATTTGTTGGAATAAAATATTATTTCAATCTCTGTGTGATATTGTAACAACAGAATGTTTAAAATCTAAAATTTATGAGTTTCAAGAAATCATAACGGCGTATAACAAAGCTTACACTCCTCGAAATGTGTATTTATAAGGTTGCTGTAATATGGGGAAAGAGAAAAATTCTTCGGAAAGATCACTTATTCAATTACTACCCAAATGGATTTCTCGTACCGCTACTTTCGCGTCAGCTCATGATTAATGTTAAATGTAATAAAAGAACCATTAATAGTTAATTCGTTTGCTTCTTTGAAACTCACGGTGATAATGTACTCATAGCATTACTCCGATTTCGAGATATTTCTTGTATGAATTATATATCCGTCAAGAGTTTCTTATTTCAACGGTGTTATTCCAAATGAAGATAAATATAACACACTTCAAATTATAATTTTTTTGACTTTAATATTTATAACTCAAGGCATATTCCATTGTTTAAGGAACTCATGTATGTAAAGGGTGTATGGAGCGTGTAAGTAGTAGAACCGCGTAAATAAACAACAGGGTTATCACCAAAGGCGATCCCCGTCAAACAATCCTGGGGTAAATATATTATTGTTGTGGTTGAATGGTGAGGAAATGCTTAGAAACCATAAAGTTTCTCAGCTTATTAACGAGTTAATACGAGTTAATTGATAGAGAATTATGGATAATACGTTTCTTGTAAAAATATATATAAAGACTCAAAAAGAATAAGAGACAAGTAAGTACTAAGTAGAAGCTAATTGGTTGGATTAAAAGGTAGATAATGAAACTAGTTCTTATATGCCTTCTCTCTTAAATGTATTATTATCTCTTAATGTATTAACTAGGATTTAAACAGTCCAAAACAACACATGTTTCTATAACACCCACGCTCCCATTAAGCCCGATAGAAAGAAGACTGCAATCCTCCAAATTGGAGTTTACTAATGGCGTACCTTAAGTTATATAGACATTGTCAAGAAACAAACGATCGATCACTATTAAATAGTAGTTAACGCCGAGCGAAGTGGGACGGCAACAGCTAGTCACTTATAAACGATCTTTAATCAAACCAACAGACATCACGTACAGAACCCCCTCTGACAAATCGTCGCTGTCCGGCAAAGTGCTGCCATTCGCGGAATTTGTACATAAACGTTGCACAGATTACTTATTTAACAGACCTACACAACTGACTTTGTTACATTTGATTCATGTTAGAGTAGACACCCATCAAATTGACAAATATCATGCACAAGATTAGCAGAGCGCAGTCAGGTCAGTGTAATCACGTGATATTAAGAGATTTCTCTATATCCTGGCAGATCAAGTAATCTTTTCTTATTTTAAAATGGTCGTAAAAGGAGACACTTAAATGTTATTTACATCTCTTGCAGCGTGTCTATATTTATGATAAACTCGTAAACCAGAGCTACTTTTTGGGAGTCGTCTATTCATTTTCACATAACCTATAAGTTTTCATCTTATAATAGCAATACTTTGGAAATGACATTTAGTTTTTCAGTTGCACGCACCTTTTCAAGATGGATGCAACTGAGTTTAGTCTACTTACAACAGCGTAACGTAGTATCCATCTTGAAGTATACATTTTGAAGCCCTAATTCAGTCGAGAGCTCTGATAGTATCTAAGAGCGTATATAGGACGTTTTAATCCGGTTAGCTTATGTATGACTGTTTAATGTTCTCTGTTTGTATTTACACTATGTAACAGTCATAACAATGGCTAATTGCCGACCGGTCGCAATGGCCGGACAAGATCGGCGCCAATAAAATTTTATTCGATGCTCAAACTTGCGAAATTTATGCTCAGAAAGTTTTGCATATCGCGACGTTTACAGCAGTTCGGAATTTACGTCGGTCGGTTGTTTCGCAACAGATATTCGTTGAATGTTTTAATTAAAGCAGCTTTTGTGGTTATTTTATTGCTAGTTATTTGTGATGCTTGGTTTTTTTGGACGTCGTAAATTGTTTGGCTACAAGCCTTTATCGACGGGGTTTGTATAATAATTGAGTGGGTTTCATTTTTCAAACAAATTTTTTAGCAATGAATATCCTTTGAGAATACACTTTTTAACTGGGTTTAAAAAAAACATCGTGAACCAGAAAGGCATGAAAAGAGCTCTTCTTCAAACCCAGTGAAGTATTAGCAACTCCTCTGGTGTTTCTCATATCGGGAGGCGTCGGTGATCACTTACTATGAGGTGGCCCGTCTGCGCGTAGACTTGGTTCAGTTTATGAAAATAATCAGTGAAAGCACTCAGAGAACAATGGTTACAATTTCAAATTTGCAACATATTTTGAAGAGTGTATTTTGAAATGTCAAACGGATGTGAGATATGTCAATACAAGTACAATGATTTGTATCTATTGCAGTCAGTACATGGTTGAGCGAGTCATTTCAGCGACACAACGACCAATCTGAACATACCAATTGTTCCAACATGATAATAATCGAATATCATAAAACTTTATTACCAATGTGAATCAAGCCTTAGTTACAGGTTTTTATTATGGTTAAATTAGGATATTATGTCTAAAACTGTAACTTATTATTAAATTGCTGCAACTAGCTGAATCCGACAGACGTTGTCTTGCCAGTCTCAAAGACGTTTCGACAGAATACCAATAAAATTACCGTATATTTTCTTTTGGAGGAAGTTGTTGTGCTATCCTCGTTGTTATTTCACAGTTTTTCGATAAAAGTAAATCATAATTTTTTAAATAAAACATATATGTTTATTGAAAAACACATTATGAAAAAAAAAATACTATGGATTTAAATATCACATGTATATTATTTGGCCTAATCTTATTTTTTAATGTTCATGTAGATCAGTCAAGCGTTACAGAAGTTGAGATACTGCACCACAGCCTGGTGGCGAGCTTACAGTCCCTTTAATTTTATAATAGCATCAAACCCGAATACAATTTTGTGAAAATCAACTGACATCAAATCTGTGAGTAAAATGACAATTGAAACAAAGTCTAGCTAACTTTCCATATAACTATTGAAACATAACATAACTTTTGACGAGTTTGTTTTATTATAATGTTATTAAAACAAACCATAAATTTATATGTGATAACTTAATACAAACAAAGTTCGAATGTACATTAGAACTCGCTTTCACGGAAGGAATGAAAACTGTAGTTGAAAGCACTAGGAAATTACCGCACATCTAAGTGGACTGTGAAGTTTGATTGGAGTAAGTCGTGTTATGCAGAACAGCGCAGACCAAATAGTTCAGATATTATTTTAAACATAGTGTGTATACATGCACACATTTTTTCACGCCAAGTCACTTACGGTGTAAGCGGAGAGCACAGAGAGCCAAATACTCGTATGTCCGTGCAGACCTACTATGCTTTTTCCACGTTCATCAGTCTCTTCATTCATGCCGGTTCCGAAGACAACACCCCCATCATTTCATTTTATTTATAGTAATATATATCACATTAAGAAATTAGACAAAAGCAATATTGCGCATTATCACAATATAATGTGACGACTAGTTACATATTGCTTTCATCATGTAAAAAACAAGAAACGGTTTTTCTCGAAATTTCTGCCGCGAAGGAGGTGTGTTTTTAATTTGGAAGATGTAATGCACAAGTTCTCAGATAATTAAACTAGTATGTCGAAGATAGGTAATATATTATTTTTGTCAGAGTTTGAGTGTAATGTTTAGTCTATTAATTACTTTGACTGTTAATTTTTGGGCCACGTATGTGCATTTCTAAAAATTTGTACCCTTATAAATATCTATATATTAGAAAGGTATATTTTTGATAGTTAAAACTAGCAGTTTTTGCAATCAGATTGTATGATAGTTTCAGCGTTAAATATATTAAAAACAATTGAAAATTTAATTGATCAGCCTGGCCTCTCAATTCAGGTATTGATTACTTTCGGCAGATTAAAATATAATTCATCAAATGTCCAGATATCTGGTGCGGAAAAATGTCCGGAAGGAAAGAGTGCGATCGACACCAGTATGATGGATTGGTATAATACATTTTCTAATACCTAGATATTATTTGTTCAATTATCACTCTGAATTGCTATGGGAATTTTGTAATTTAGAATTGCTAGTAGAGACTCGGAGTCTGGAATTGTGCTCGGTGCATGGCAATAGACTCACCACCTATTCCATGGCACAAACGTAACTGGTGAAACGTGGGAGTGTACTACACTCCTCTACTTACCCCTTCGGAGATTACAGGCGTGATGTTACGTTTTTTTTTATAATTAGACATTTTTATGGCGTTTTTCGTCTTTTTGTTTATTACGGAACAAGCTCTGCGGAATTTAATATCTGACCACAACATTTACTGAGCTATTATTATTGTTAACTTATTGGGCCTTGAATCAAGACAATGTTTATTTTATGACACGACTGGAGTGCACTGATTGAGAATCTTAATAATTTTAGTAAGACGGCAAGGAACATCATGATACGGTAGTCGAGACGAAGAAATTCCATTAACAGATGATTAGTTCCGGCAGATCAAAGCGCAATTCGTCAAATGTCCCCGGAGTCGATGTATAAAAGTGTCCGAACGAAGGAGTGCTATTGACACAAAATGATGGATGATGTTATTACATTTGTCCGGAGATATCCATCAGTATTAGAGGCAAGATTTCGGAAGCTGCCGTACGTTGGAAGAGCTTAATTATTTTTGAAGAATGATTGAAGGACAAGAATAGATGTATACTGATAACCAAATCGTTTGGTTTACGACTTCCAATTCCGATGGTCGGGAGTTTACAAATGTATACATCTCGGACCCAGAAGATTGTGTTCAAATTATGGAGCTTTGACATTATAGTGGTTTGAACGTTTGTAGACCAAATGTTACTTTTAGAAGAATAAAAGGAAACATATCTGATAGCTAAATATCACAAAATTCGAAAAAAAAATCTCTAAAGAGAGTCAAGTCTGCCAACACGCATGGTACAATAAGTCTTAAATTATTGCAACTGTAAAAGGGTTTTTAACGACGAACATATACTTAGACGTGCCCAGTTATTGACAAAGAGACTATAATTATTAATTTTGGCGTAATAAGTAATGTTTTCATAATACTTGAATAACACAACTGGCATATTGGCAAGTTTGCTGTTAAATTATACGAGAACATGACAGTTCATGACTGAGTAATAAAGAGAAAACTACTAAACAGAGTTACTGGTACTGACGGCGACGGTAAAAGAAAAAGAGTGCTATGAACGTAATAATGATCGAGTGCTTTTGTAACATTCGTCATCTGGTCATCAATCAGGATGTGATGGAACATCTTTGATTAAATTGTTCTAGCATTGCCTAGATCACTATCAACAAATTTTGACCAGATTTTTTCTGTTTATGTACTACGTATGGCTGCTTCAAAGTAGTGGCAAACTACTTTAAGGTGACTTTTGGTAATCTTCATGTACAGAGTATATTTTAGCTGGGACAAAGTAGTGGTAGTATCGAGACATTGTTCTAGTTTCTGTTAAGACGTTGGAGTCGCTGATACTGTCTTCAACTAATTGGGATTATTTTAAGATTATCCTCGCGTAAACATATATTCTAGATAAAAGGTATTTTTTTATTAAGCCTTGTGCTGAGAGTAGACCTAGAATGCGATCTTACTTAGTCCTGGTAGGATAATCTTTATAACGGATTAGTTTTGATACTAGAGCTTATATCATTGTAATTCTGCCTATTACCTACTGTTTTTAGTAGTATTAGATAAATAATAATAGTCGACCCATTTGTCATTCCACTGTTGGAATATTGGTCTCCTCTCATAGTGAGAGGGTAAGGCCATAGTCTGCCACGCTGGCCAAGTGCTGGTTGACAGAGTTCACACACCTTAGAATTATTATATTTTTTATTATAAATTCTAGGGAGTACAAGTTGCCTAGCGAAGTTTTCCTTCACCGTTAGCACATGATATTTAAACTTAAAACGCTCTTTTGTAAATAGGTGCGCGGCATGGATTTGACCCCCGAAGTGAAAGGCTGAATTATTAACTATCAGCTATCAGTGCATTAGTATTAGATATGTAAGTGTGAAAATGTATTAACACATCAATATAACATTTAATTTTGTTAAAATATGTATTGATCTATGCGTTGCTGTAAATTAATTTTACCAACTTTGTCGCCAATACAAGTACTTACATACATATATACAAATCAATATCAAATAAATCAATTCAATATTCAAGCAGAATATTAAATCTCTTTCAGGTTGTCACCAGGGAGAGGTAGATTACTGTTATTATCCGTAATCAACTTCGAACAAAACTAATAATTCAGCTTTAAAAGTTAATTGTCACGACCTTAGGAGCTAACAGGGATTCTTAGGGACTATTAGGCTCATAAAACATGCGATAAATTACGAATTTATTTTTGACCCTTGACTAAATTTTAAACGAAATTAAGTATGCAGAGAATTCGCACTGAAACAGCTACGTAATCGGTGCTAATGGGACGTACAGAGGGTTGCTGTAGTGGGAAAGAAAAAGGATTGCATCCAACCCGTTAAATAAAAAAAAAAACATTATATTTTATATTTTTTATTTTGCTACTACATGGATTTATTAATTAACGGCTAATCTACGTATTTGAAATTGTAATATTTTTAATATATTAAGAAGCACCAAAATGTAAGGCATAAATTATCCATACTCGATGTCTCATTGTAAAAAAAAAATTTTTTTTTTACGATGCATTATTACTAATAATATTAAGGGTATATAATATAATGCGGGAAGCGCTCTTAGCCCTGATGCGGTTCTATATCGGTTATCTATGAAGTTAATATGTCATTATTTTTATATGCTCAATGGCTCTCTCAGGACTTCTGCTGAGAACCGCGTAAGCGAAAGTACATTGTAAAATAGCTCTATTGTGAGTTTAGAAGCCATTTATGAAATTCTGCTGCTCGATTAAAGGGATTGCCACCATTCCTTGCTTTTTTCAGTATAAATTATGAGATCCTGACGATTGTCAAACACGGTACATACATATGTAACGTTTTTATTAGCTGAATGGTCTTCAGTGTGAAATATTTTCATTAAACATTCCCAGGATTTATTCTATATTAGTAAATGCTTTCCAAAATTGATGTTAATAATAATGATAGTTATTATATTGTCACGCCAGTTCCCTAACTGGGTAGGCTGGAAGCTTCTTTTACGTTCGGCAATCTCTTTATACACTCGCGTCGACTTCTGATTTCGCCGACTTCTTCATCATCCAGGCTTTTTGCAATAATTACGTCAAGCAAATATTTTAAGTTGATTTCTTGGCGTGCACTGGGTGGCGACTATTATGAAGAATATACGGGATACATTAATTAGGAGATTCTCCAGAGAACGGTGTTGGACCCGACCATGTGATTTTTGCGTCTTGCCATCTGTAATTATTATAATAAATAGATACATAATTTAAAATTTTATAGCTTATAAATAACTTCCCAAATAAAACTGAAATAATACATTACAATATTAAGTATGTACATACAGAGATTTAAGTAATACAAGATTTTCCAAAACAGTTAAATGTTCAAAAGTTTACTTTATGTCCGGGTCCATAAAAACCCCATAACTTGATCCAAAAATATGTAACAAGTATAAAAAAAACTGCAGAAACCAACATGTACATTTTCCTGTAAAAGACCCCGGTCGAAGCGGTTCGCGTCCATTGTGACTGAAAGTGATAGATATCTTCCGTGTACCAGCAATGGCGCTTGGACGATACAAAAAGATGTTGCTAATGAATTTACTATCAATATTTTACTACTTTGTAGATATTAATAAAATTTGCTATCAATACTTACGTAATATTTTGTTAGTTAATACATTTTGCCATCAATATTTACATTTTATTATTTTTTATTTGATAAATTTTCTATGAATATTTAAGAAATATTTTGTTAATTAATATATTTTGCTGCAATATTTAAAATATATCACATATACTATTTAATCAATAAATTTTCTGTGAATACTTAAGTGATATTTTGTTTTATTAATAAAGGTACTATTAACTTTTACGTGCTGTAACATTAAATAAGTAATTTGTTTAAAAATGTAACTGCTTAACTCACGTAGGTTTTTCGGGATTACCCGACTAGTTTCGGACCTGTACGAGGTTCTTCCACATGAGCTCCCGTCGCTTGCAGCGGGGTCACGACGGAGAC
>DWJK01000296.1:0-23967 GCA_018248815.1 Croniades pieria auraria
CGAGTGAGAGGCTGAATTCTTAACCACTAGGCTATCACTGACTTACAGATTTACAGACAAAATATAATTTTTATTTCCAGTCATTCCATCTCCTAACTGAACTCAAATTACTATTGTAATTGAGATAACGACTAAAATATTCATTTACGAATAAAGATTGCACCTTTTCACCGATGCAGGCAGTTTTACTGAACCACTCGACCAACGAAGCAGTTAAGTCAGTCAAGTCTGTCAAGTCAGTTTTTATCGAGATTCTTCGATTTAACATTGAATGTTACTTAAACCAATCCGCGACAGTTACGGTTCTGTACTTTGGATGTATCCAGTGTTCATGTATTTCCCTATTCGCTCAATGTGTAGAACAACATAAAAAATATTGCATTGCAACTTTACTGCTTTCCGAATCGAATACATTTAAACGTGAACCTGGCTTGATACCACATCATATATGAAAGTTTCATTTTTCAACGTTCATACGAAACATTAAAAAACACCCGTAGGATAAAACTTAACAAAGTGTTGGAGATAATGTTCGCTTGATAGTATAATGTATGGGTAGGAAAACAGTGAGAGCGGCTCGTGTTTGATAGACGAGGGAAAGGGTCACCTCAAGGCTGCCGCGCTGCACTTTCTCGACGGCGCACAGTTATTACTGATGCATTTTTTACGCTATTAACTCTTAACAGCTTTCCGAAATACCTAAAAGTATACCGTCAGTATATAGTTTTGCATTGGTTTGAAAAAACAAAGTTCCTGTTTTTTAATACCATTGCAGAAGTTACATGAGAATGTAAAGAGCATTTAATATCAAAAAGAAACTATGTTAATTTAGTTTCGCTATGAGAAGTTTGAATTTAGAATAAAGCAAATTTTATAAATGGGTGCATAATTAGATGAAAACATGGTTGGTTGGACGGATAAAAGTGATAATGGGATTTTACGGATTTATTCTGGCCGCCAGAGCCTAGGGCGCTTAGAACGAGCTATTCCTAAACTTACCAGTAGAAATAAACATAAGTTATTAATGCATAATTTTATACATATTGGTGGTATGGGTTATATGCGTTTCGGAGCGCTCTTAAACCGATGTCACATAATGTGTGGGATTACACGTCCGCTGTCGCAATACGAAGAAAGATTTAATACATACGATAATTTGTTATGATAAGGCCTTTACACCTTCCTCTAAATTGTTGCTAGTTCCAGTAAAAATTTTTAAAATTGCATTCGAGAAATGTTTTTTAAGGTTTTATTTGTGAACGTATTTTTGAGTATACCATTTACGCCTAGGTACTTAATATTTTTTTTGTATGTTAAGTGAAGAGGTGCAGTAGAAGAAATTGTTGTGACATACAGTGTTCCACTGTTGTTTTAGCTTTTTGGGGTAGACATATTTGAGATGGCCTAGTGGTTAAGAATCCAGCCTCTTGCTCCGGGGGTGCTGGGTTCAAATCCAGGGCGCGCACTTCTTTACAAAAGTGCGTTTTAAATTCAAATATCAATTGCTAACGGTGAAGGAAAACATCGTGAGGAAACCTGCACACCTTAGAATTTAATTTTTAAAAATGCTAAGGTGTGTGAAGTCTGCCAACTCGTACTTGACCAGCGTGGCAGACTATGGCCTTAACCCTCTCAATATGAGAGGGGACCCATATTCTAACGGTGGAATGATAAATGGGTCGATGATTATTATTATTTTATTATATTTGGGATGCGTCATTAAAGTTCAATACTTTTCGATACTGAGTAAAAATCGTTTATCTACCATCTGAGGGTTCGCATATACTCATGTTCCACTTCAATAATATATTTAATTATTATTGTCTCCTGGAAAGTAACATCGTATAAAAAAAGGGGTTACCATACTTTTATTTAATAAATTAAGTACAGCTTCAAGTAAGTCCCGTTTAGTTCTGAACTAGCATTGTCTTAAAAATTAAACAATTTTTATTGATCTGTTTTATTATATATAATACACGAATTGCGTGTAATTGAATGAGGCAATAATTGTATGTAAACTATGCATTTGTCACCATGGTTACCAAATACATTGAAGAAATGATGCGTTATCAGATAGTTGCGTTACTTACTGTAACTCATTCCTGGTAGATGCGACAATCAGCCCTCCTTTACGCACACATCGACATTTCACGTCATTGTATTACATGTTCTCTGTCTGTGTAACTAATCTATTGCGCCCGCGCACGCTCAAGGTCACTGGCCAGCGGTGACGCGGCCTATCGACCAATTTTATTTTTAAAGTCTCTATGTCGCCTGTTTTGATGGAGAATTTGAAGCCGACAGCTTTCTATTATTAAAATAGCATTCGTGTATCGAAACCATTTTGTTATAGGTAGGAGGAGTATTGAAACCACATTGTATTTAGCAATGGACACTATAACAACAAATACCGTCATGTGGAATTATTATGAATGTTTTTGCATGTCATTAAACTTGTTAGAGTCTGAAAATATTAAAAAACGAATGATAATTTAATGCGATAGTAAAATAATCTCGCTAATCAAAATTCTTAAGTAACTTTCCAAAATTTTATCTGAGTTCGCAACGGTATTTCTGCGAACGATGAGTGTTGTGCAAGTCACAAATGCGTGGAGTGGCAACGTGTAGGACAGGATGCGTTAATGTAATATTCTCTGGGAAGAAAAGGAGCATAGATTGAGTGGGGGACGAGGTACGAGGGTGGACTTAGACGCGACGGGTTCTGCCGAATGACTTTGTAGCGTCCGGGAGCGCGGCCAACGACCTGCCCAATCTCCGCTGCATTAGCATAGCGAGCAATATTTGTGTCTACTTGTCTAGCGTTGCATTGGTGTGGGTGCGTTAGACTTGTGTGGGTGTTGCGTCCGCGCCGCCTGGCGCGCCCTTCTCGCAAAGCTGGTACAGAGAACAACTTGGATATAAAACAGGTTAGGGAGTATGGTTAATCAATGTTATATCCAATTCAGAACAATGTTTCTAGAAATATTCAAATGTTAGCGAATTTTAGTTCAAATAAATTACTATTTTACGGCTGTAGTAAAAAATGGTGATAAAAATGTTTAATGTAGTACAATGTCTTCCACATGGTGAATACTAGTGCATAGAACAATAATAAAAGATATAATATAGTACCAATTCTTTTGGAATGCAACTCTTTATTTCAAGTTCTCGATCTATTCACCCTGTACGATCGCTGCTGTCTATTTGACTCACACACCAACGTGTCATATGCATATTGTTTGTCATAAATGTATGGTAGATGTGTGCGTGTGCGGGAGCGCGGAATGCGACGACGTTGATATAATTTTTTTTCGTGTGTGCACCACCACACTCGATAAAAAGATCAAGTTCAAAGGGGCAACTGCTTTCTTAGTATATACGATCTTTCAAACCAATATTTTTTTCGACTAGGAAGATAACTATATAATAATAAAACACAGATATTTAAAAATAATTTCATCTTTCTCTATATATTGAGTACAACCATTGTGTAGTCAATTTTTAAAGTGAATACTCTACTACAATTTCCAATACGTAACAAACGTAACATCACGCCTGTAATCCCCGAAGGGATATACAGAGGAGTGTAGTACACTCCCACGTTTCACCAGTTACGTTGCAATCCCATGGTATAGGTGGTGAGCCTATTGCCATACACCGGGCATTGATCCAGACTCCGAGTCACTACTAGAAGTTCTAAACTAGAAAATTCCCACAGTACCCGACCCGGGATTCGAACCCAGGACCTCCCGTTCGGCAGTCGTGCTTGCATCCACTCATTGTCATCATCCACCAATTGGTTTAAACTGCATATCTATTTAATAAAGATAATACACTTCTTTTTCATAAAGCAAAATTGAAAACAAAGGCGCCATAATCGCTTTATTGTATCGATGATAGACATTACCAGTGGCACGAGCCATTCTTAACAAATTGAAATTCACGGGTCATCGCAAAAAAAAATTTAACTATTTGCATACAAGATCCCCAATGGATCATCACATCGTTCCCGCTAAGTCCCCTATTCGAACCCAGAGGCTCACTTTGCAACAACAATGGACCCTTTTCGTACCTGCGAAGTTTTTTCCTTCGTACGTTTTGACACTCATAAAACTAGTCATTGCGTAATTTTTCTGCATTGTGTAAACCCTTTCCGTTTGTTTTTATTATATTCTTTTATTCCAAGTATCAGTGTATCTCGTCGGTGCTTTTGCGGACTTGTGCAATATTAGAGGCGAGTCGTAAAATAATAAAAATTGCGTTCTTCTCAACACAAAAACCTGTGCTGCAGAAAAGGGTTTAATGTTGTAGGGTAGAGTTTCTCTTTTATCTGGTGACTGGATGCCAATTATGCATCATAACGGTAATAAGGCAGATGCTGTATGCGGCAAACCGAGTACAGGGCGCGATGGCGCACATTGGGGGAGGCCTATATCCAGCAGTGGACTGAAATAGGCCGATGATGATGATGATGATGATGATGAACGGTATCCTATTTTGGTATGCCATTTTTATCACACATATTATTGACACGTCATGAAGAATATATCTAACTCCCGACATTTTCAATTTTAAACGCTATTACTCTTGATACTGGCAAAGTGAAAAAGCAATAACTATGATAAAAGCATTTATGTATATAGATATTAAAATACGTCAATTTTGCTATCAGTGAAAAGGTAATAATAATAATTTGATAATAATTGTTAACAATAAAGGGACATTCACAATTTTACCCGAATATATTGCGACTTACAAAATTTAACAGATGAAGTTTATAGCGTATATGTTTCGTTCAATAGTAATCCATGACTGTACAATACGCAATACATCTAGACTTCTAGATATTTCTAAATGTAATGCACGTTGAGAAACATGTTAGCTTATCAGTTGCTGTGCAATTATCTACCGGGCTGCCGATCGGGAGGTCCTGGGTTCAAATCCCGGGTCGGGCTCTATTAGATTTTATTAATATAGAATTTCTAGTAACAACTCGGAGTCTGGAATTGTGCTCGGTGTATACCAATAGGCTCATTACCTATTCCATGGGAGTTAAAAGTAAATGGTGAAACGTGGGAGTGTACTACACTCCTCTGCCTACCCCTTCGGGGATTACAGGCGTGATGTTAGGTACAAAAATAAGTACAAAACTTAACACTGTTTTCGTTTAATATAATAATATATCGATACATATATTTTCCGTAATTATGAAGAGTGATTATTTTGATGGTCCTACTAAAAATCAGTTAAGTATTATATTTTGGTATTCATAAAAATAATATACGTGAACATCGAGCACTGAACCAGGAGATATGCGCTTTTAAAAGGCGTCAAAACACATTTGGGTTGTTACAAATGCCTCTCTAGCTTAATTTAAAAAGAGTTACGCAAAAAAAACATTCAGCATTTGTTGTTTTTTTGAGTCTGCGCGTTTACAAAAAACGTAACTGTTTCTTGAGAATAAAACTCTCTAACAATGACGATTCTTATCCTTTGCAGAATGGCGCTTGTGTGAAAAGGTGCCGAACATTTTAATGTAATCAGCCTCTCTAAAGGAGCCGCCTTTATGAGGTGTTCTCGAGGCTTTCTCCGACCACCCGTTACATTTGCACAACCTTTCGCATTTCTTATCAACACTGTACGTAACTGTGAGCCTCGAATTCTTTTACCCGAGTTATCTATGTACGTATGTAAAGAATTGAGACAACTACAAAAAAAATCACAAACAAATAACAAAGAGGTTCGTTTTAAAACCAATTGTTAATTTATCAGCTAGATCTCGCTAACCTCAGCATGTAAAGGTTATGGCTTCAAGAATTTAGTTTTGCATAATGCGAACAACATAACGTCGATGTTATATTTTAGACGAGAAATAACAATGATCTCTACGTAAGAATACATGTACTTATAAGGGAATTCTAGTAATTTGGTTTTGAACCCAAAGATGAATAGAGTGGAGTTATTGTGGACAAGAACATGCCCATTTTCATACGGGTTTTAATAATTGCTTAGTTGAGTACTAACTATATGAATTTTATTTTGATTTTAATTTTGAGCAAGTTTATAGAGAAAGCTTATAGGCAATATTATTTCTCATTACTTTATAAAAGCTTCCCACTAAAATACCAAATCGCTCCCATCCATCAAATGGCTACATATACAAATCGCCTTAGTCCATTATTCGAACTACGACATTTTGAGGGTAGTTTATAGAAAAACATTTCACTGTTTGACATGGTCGAAGCAAATGACAAAAGTCAATCTACACATCAATCGCCAAACATTGGAAATTCGGGAGGTAGCACGCGACTACTCAATAATGTACGAAATATCGATGTGGGCCATCGCCTCCACCATGCGTGGACTTCGAAACTGTCCTGACCAAATGTTATTTTAAACCGGAAGTTAATGACTCATACTTTTTCATGCATGCACACTAATACAGGTGTATCTATGGTGCTTGTTAATTAGAATTCCTTTAGGTGTTTATTGCACTCCGCTTACAATAATGTTGTATTCCTCATTTTTAAGGGATTATTTACGGGCCAAAATGATAAAATAAACAAGGAGCAACATTTTAAAACGAAATATTGTTTTGATTTAAATTTCTCTTTTACTACTGTGGTACTGCAGAAAGGTACTTACAAAAACAAATGACTAATGTAATCAAGGCGTATAATTTAGTCGTGTATTATTTTGACTCTACATTTCTACTGCACTGATTTAAATGGAATTTATTCTTAATCAAATTGTATTGTTATTACAAATTGGAATTTGCAAATTGTTTCGTAAGGCTTAATCTTGTTCAAAATATAATATGTGTCCAATCAGTAGGCAATATTTTTGTTGCCTGTCTTGCGTCATGCGTGGACATTTCATTTCTCAAGTTGGACGACGAAGCCTTAAATAGTGCGTCTATCGATACACGATGTTGACTTTGGTGACACCAGGTGACCGGTCATAACTGGCAGTGTGAGGAGGGGGTTGCCAAATGACATGTACCTACCAACCTATCAATTATTCACACGAATTTCCCTGCCACATTTGCGTGTAGAAGACAAATAGATGCCGCTTAAAAGCGCCGAGGCCGAAAGATTCCCTATAATTACGATTGCTTTACGAATTTGCTTAATTAATTTAGTAATGGCCAGTATTGAAAGCGTACTTCAATTTAATATTAACAATTCGGAGCAAAGCATGCTGGAAGGAAACTTCAAGTATTCTGTCATTAAACGTAACATTACACACGTAATCCTCGCAGGGGTAGGCAGAGGAGTGTAGTGCACTCCCACGTTTTACCAGTTACGTTTACGTTCCATGGAATAGGTGGTGAGCCTATTGCCATACACCGGGCATAGACCTACACTCCGTGTCACTACTAGAAATCCTAAATTAGAAAAATTCGAAGTAAAGTATCCGTAATAAAGTACCCGACTCAGGATTCGAACCCAGAACATCCTGCCGAGGCAGTCGTTATTCTGTAATTAAATTACGTAAAACTTATTCATTTAGTCTCACCAAACTCATCAATAGATGCTGATATTTTATCTTCTCTTCGTCTTAAATTTGGTTAACAGACTTGGAGAATTTGGGGAAGGTAGTAATGAGGTTACTTGCTCACCATTGACGGGTATTTTTTCGAGACAAAATAATTTAGTATTGTGACATTATGAAGATCAAGTATACATCATGCATTTACTATAGCGTTCAGGCAACATACTAAGTACTTCCGGCAGACACACTCTTTTTATTTACTGTTGTTCTTTTGCACCTTGTGTACTGTCCCTTATAATTTATTCCATGCTAAGGCTTTTCAGCTACAGGAACGGTGCGGCCTAACTATTATTAGTTATATGTCTATCCCAATAATCTCGATAAAGATTCCGCTGCAGTGCAGTCATCACGCTCCATGGTATATCACTAATGCTAATGTGAAGGTTTTTTTTTTGTCTCGATCGGACATATGTACAACATGGCCTAAATCACGCATATCCAGTGCGTAAATGGTCGACATACACTATTGATATTTGTGTATTGATAAAGATTAAAACCATTCCGCCGGGGTGGTGGTGGCGTGGTTCGGCCCTGGTGCTTTAATTATTCATCGCGCTTATTTTGGTCACGAGGACACGGCTACAGACAACCACTGTGCGTTCTCAGGAACGCGTAAAAAGGGTTCACATTATTATGGACCATTATCGAAAATTATACTCAGTTTTAAGCTAGATTCAGATAACGATATATTTGAGGAAGTAGGTACTGACAGAAATGTCATGCTATCGATTTTTATGTTTAGTATGCAATAACTTGTCTAATAACAAATGTAAACCGTGAATTGCGAATGACGGAAAAAAAAATCAAAATGGCTTTTTCACCAGCAGCAAGCTTACTGGAAGACATTTCAGTGTGGAATAAGTAGTGCCCTTGTACAACTGTTCTTTTGTATGTTCCTTTGTTTTACTGCGTGTGCATAAATAAAAAATAAAAATAAATAAATACATAAAAAAAACAAATAAAATGTCAACTGATGTCAATTGCCGGAAATTTTACAAAGCCCTTACCCTTTAAGGGAGTTTATGAATTATTATTATTAGTTATTTTGAATTGTTACCATTGAAAAAAATATTATTGAATAGCAATAATCCATTTTGAAACCTCCCAATATTACGGTTAATTATTGACTGTATTAGGTATCTCCCAGTAGAGGAAGATCCGGGTCCAGCAGTGCACTGATACTGGTTTTATGTTTTAACTATTAATAGGTACAATGAGGGTAATGCGCGCCGACCATAGCAGATTTCAGTTTTTTAAATATATTTCGTATTTTTATTTAAAATCGTTTCAAATGTGTTGTTATTTAAAGTTACAGATTTTGAGGAACAATTTTAAATGCTAGTCGTTAGAATTTATAACACAAAATCGAAGTTTAAAAAAATCCCATCCATTTCCACCTTGCAAGGAAGCTTTAAAACGTTCTAAAAATGAAAGCAGAGGTTTGAATGCAGTACGATATTCATTAGAAAATCTGAAAACTATATTCGCTTTCAGGTCAACAAATGTCACTAGATCCCATAGTCTTAGCATCGGCCTCAAACACAATTCGGTACAGCAAAAAGCAATTATAAACTACCAGCTACTTAAACATAATATTTCTATCTCCAAATTTAAGAGAAACATTTACATATCAGTGGTGAAGCCTTGGCCTCAAAATCTCCACGTGACCTCGAGAACCCGTAACTCGTGTTGTCGAACGATCTGTTTAAGTTACTAGGTATATCACGTGTATGAGTTAAGAAAATTTTTGCCTTTAAAGTATGATTGGGTTTTTTAACTTGATATTTCCATGGAGTCCGGGTTTTTGCACGGTGTATCGCAATAGGCTCCCCTAGTATTCCATAATGGGAAATATAATACAAATGGTGAATCATAGGAGTGTGCTTCAAGTAGATTGCCTACCCTTTGAGATGTTTTAGCTTTTCGAAGCTAATTGCATTATTTTGTATATTTGCAGACATAACCAAAATTGATATTCTTATTCTTAAATCTATAACGGTATTTTGTTAACTGTAGAGTAATTAATTTTGGTTTGTCTTAATTCTAGTTGAATGTTACTGTTATGTTGAATTCTATATAGATCTGTGTCGTGTATGTCATATTCCAACATTTCTCACTTTAACACCTAACATATCGTACTATACATTATACTGTAAGTATATAAATAATTTTATCATACAACTGCGCAAAATACAGCAAATAAACAAAACTATTTCCGTCTTTTTAAACTATTATCGTCACGATAACAACATGAATAAATCGCAAAAAACGTGTAGGTATTTTTTGTACCAGGCGTCCAGTGTTTATCTATATCTCGAGGAGCTCGCGAAACGTAGATATATGTGTCTACATCTATATGTCGTGAATTGGCACCGCCCCTCGCGAGTTGCGACGTTGCTAAAATGACTCACCGGTTATCACACGCAGCAGATACAAATTAATGTACCGTTGGTATTCACATACATACAAACATACTGTTTGCTATCACATCTATTGACTTAAAAGATGTAAAACTGAGTTGCTGATTCACAAACCTTACTGAAAGTTCTCGTTTCATTTGGTGTCTTCTTTTTTTTAATGTTGATCTTTCAATAGTCAAACAGTGTGACATAATAGCTTTTTTTTTTAAGAAATTGACCTACACGCACATGGATGTAACAATATATTATTTAATATTTTATAATCATAGAGTAATAATATTTCACACCTTAATAAGGGAACCTATGGATATACCTAAATACATATTTTTTTTAAATAATATTTTTTTTTCCTAAGTTAAAAAAATTTATTCTATTCTTTTGTATAATATACACATATAAGTATTGTACTTTTAATGTATAAATGTATATTTTGTTTATATCTATTTATTATGACTAAATTAACTAAACGTAATCTGTTGTTATAATAACAACACATGTAATACCTACAAGTGTGATATTATCAACACGAGGAAATAAAACCGCAAAAAACAAGACGAAACCAGTTTGCGAAGCGAAGAGCGAACTTTTTGCCAACGTAAATGTGTTGACCTCTTCGTATCTCATGCTCTCCTAGTACAAATGTGCGAATTTTTCGTAACATCGCAGTCTCTCTCAAATGACTTTTTATGCGCACGCGCCTGCCCCGGAATTCTCCTTGTTATGTCATCATTGCGCCGAATGCACAATGAAAGTGCTTACGCTTTACGTTTGTATGACCATGCAATTTTTTGTAGGTCGGGGATACCCTCGTACAATTAGTTGTGATGTCTAGAGAGGCGGGTTTGGCATGCAAATTTTTTTGCTCTAGACAGATCATTGACCGAGCTCGACCGATGTGTGAGTGGCCGTGTAGTATACAACATCGTCAGTGAATCTGCACGCCTGGTACATTTAGCAAGAGCTCGTAGATATTATGGGCGTTACCGATTTGTATGTAACCAAGTGAAATGTTTGTAAAGGCGAATATTTGTGCAATACGAACATGGACAGTGTGTTATCGCCTTAAGCAGCCGCGTTATCAGCCGAACGCACTTTATCTGCACGTACGCACCGTGCGTGCGCATTGCATTTTGCGCGATACGCACTCCGCCGCATCGCACGTTTCAAACAATGTTGCATAGTAGACGATTACTTTCGCAAACTAATTACTTATGTTTATAAATCATAATACGTGATCTTTATTGAAAAACACATGCGTTACGCATTTATGAAATTATGAAAAATAAAATTAAAACATAATGTCGCTTCGTACACAAGAGCCCTGAAATGTTGACATCACAGTACCTAGATTGACACCGTAACAATGACATGGTATGTGTTTTGGTATTTGAACCACATTTAGATTTGAGTACAAACTGATTTAATTCAAATATGTAAAAACTTTATAGGGAGATAGTTCGTATATATGTAGAGTTTATTAGCAAAAATAAATTCATCACGAATGTAGCTTAATCGCAATAGTATATTTAGAGCTTGAACGCACGTATCTCGGACTCATAATATTTATAAAACTCATCGAGTTTTTAATTGTTTCAATTAATAATAATTCGAAAATTTCTTTTGCACACACGTGTATATATGCATATTCGGACATGTATATCCCACACATTATGTACTTCACATATTATTACAGTTTCTCAATACGTGGTTGGCGGGTGTCAACGATATGGCGGTGTATACCAGCTATAGATAATGCTATCGGTACCAAGAACCTAATGCATTGCGATAAAACGCGATAACGAAATGACAAATTGCAATATTGGGGACGAACAACCGAAAATGCACAATTGGACATGATATGCTAACTCGAACGAATCATTGTCGGCCTGTCTTAGTCCACTGCAAAGCTTTACAGGCAGGTTGGGGATCGCAGAGCTCATTCATATTACCTCTCGCGTTGCGTCCCACAGACGGACAGGGTATTTCGTTCTGCCTGTGGAGACTGCTATACCGTGGTCAGCCGATCGCAAGAGTCTCGCTTGTTACACAGTGTGCACCAGGACAGGAGAGTTGGCTTGGAATTCTAAAGTCAAAACTGGAACCCCTTACACCCCGGCCCGATCTCGTTGGACCCCTTAGGTATTTATCAGAAATAAATGTAAGGTAATTAGCAATTAGTACAATGTTCGAAACATGAAAATAGATTTGAATGAAACATGATACAAAACGTTTTTAATGTTCTTATATTTTCAGACCAGCGCACTTACGAGGCAAGCAGAAAGGACTGAATACCTTTATGCTTACCAAATTTGTTGTGCTAGTTCTACATTCATCAATTAATACACGCACGTCGGTTTTTGAACACTTTAAATTCTATTTGATCAACGTGTTGAGTCTTGGTCTCCGACGACATTCGGATCTATGATAGAGAACGCGACAGAAGAGTGATAAGCGATTCACTGTAGTATTATTGTTATATTTACATTTCACGTGATTAAAATCTATAAATTAATAACCCTATTTGTGCTTTATGCAATATTTTTATCAATATCACTTAGTTAATGAAAAGTCCATATCGCATGTTTTCACAGAAAACCCGTAATATCTAAATTACGTCCATATGAAAAGGATCGAGCAATATTTGGCAATAATATTTTGTTCCTGGCAATCTTTTTTGATACAGAAACGTAAAAAGGGGTTTATGCTAAGCCCCTTGAAGCGGGTCGAATTGGGTATGGACAGGAAGACACATTCGCTTGGTTTTTGCTGTTATTCGAATAATAAAACTGTCAATATATGTTAGGATAAAGTGAAATTTAGGACTGAACATATTTTTATTTGCCTTGTTATTCACTATAGTTTAGAGGAGTTGTTACATCAGTTATACAACAACCCTTAGTTCCCTTTTCTAAAATAAGCAGCATTTGAGTAATGATAATACAGCAATCCCTGGAATGATAAGTAAGTAGAATGCAATATCCAAAAAAAATTGCATGCGTTTTACACATATATAGTTGAGAAGGAGTTTTAAACAGAGTTCAGTTTATTAAGTGTTTTATTTTGACATATTAAAGATATTTTAAACATTGAAGTCTAATCATTTGGATTTAAGTTTATATGCCCATAACTTTAGTAACAGGAAACGTTAACGTAACGGGGTTAAGAAAAGTACATTTTTGAGTCAAGTACTAACTCACCCAAGTAGCGCGTAAATATCTATTCGTATTTAAAACACAAGGTGCCGATGGTCGAAAACCAGTTCGAGTAAAATACGAGCATTCTACTGCCTTAACTCGCCTTTTTCTAAAAATTCGAAAGCGAATCAAGTGTGGAAGTAATGTGGTAATATTATTCACAAATAATTACAGGATACAATTCTATGGTGTATATTTGTTGTTAAAAAAGCACCCTACAATATTTACCCTAGCGTAGAGACTCGGACAAAATGACGCCATTATAATAAAAATACAATTTTGGCCACAACCCCATGTCAACATTAGGGGTGCTTGCGAATAAAACACTTGTAAAGTTTATCATATTTTTTTCGCAGCATATGTTCGATGTTAGCTATCATTAGATTTTTATTATAGCTCATTCGCTGATCATGTACTCGTATTTGTAATTATTATTGTTTTTAATATTATTATTGTTATTATTTAATAATAAGTGAGTATCCATGATGTTATCCATTTTATACATGGTTCGAAGACAATTAGTAGTATATTAGTAAAACTTCTCTCACATTGTAGGTAAGTTGTGTACATTGCAAGTGACCTATAAAGTAGTAAAGTAGTATATCATAACAGGAACTGATGTCCTAATAGCTTTGGGATAGGAATGATCAGTACGGATCCAAGATTTATGGTGCCTCTTTCATACTATGATTTTTGTATAATTAATCACAGAAACCTCAAATAGTTCATAATTTATACGCTACACATATTTACTTCCCAAATTCATATCAGAAATATTTTTTTATTTTTAAAATACAGTGTTGTTGCACCCAAATCGAATTCTAAAGAAAAAAAAGTACAGTTTAATTACATCGTCTGCATACAGGAATTGAGTAAGCAGAGTAACAAGGGAAAAAAAAAATTGGAAAAAAAAAATTATCTGATTCCCGCCTAATTTTCAATCTACTCTAGTTCAAATATTAGTAACGAATTCTGCTACATTGTTGTATAGAAACTAGTTTAATATTCCAAGCATAACAGTATTGGTATATCATATGACCCTATTCTTTTAATTTACCCACGTGTTTGATTGTGATATGAAATATGAGTTCACCGGGAATGATACCTGTAATTATGGCTATCACGGTGCCATCTATTCGCACCGTCAGTGGCATTACTAGCGGACGGAAATAACGAATGCCCATGATATTATATCGATTTTGCAGTAAAAAACCTATTGGCCTTCAATTATTTGGTATTTGGTCCGCGTGAATTAAGTTCCAGCTGTTTATTAACTTTTCAAAATTAGTCTGAATAATAATGACGCAAGCGAACTCTAGCCAATGATTTATTTGCAACGGCTTACAAAGCCTATATAATTTTTAAGTTTATTACGGGACATGTAATCATATTCGGTATTTGTTACATGTCCTAAAAACTTATTTTAGGAATGCAATATGTGCCATGTTTAATACATTTTAAGTCAAATCCACTGTTTCTCAGTATTTTGTTTCTCAAGATCATTAGGCGCAAGGACCAGTTGGAAAGTTTGTAGCGATTTCGAGGCAGGCATGTATACACATGGAATTTTCGTTAAGAATTACGAAAGTGGCTGCTTTAGCATTTAGCGACACATGTCGTAAATTAGTTGAGTTTAACGTTCTTTCTCATTAGCTGAAGGTGCGGGTAAACCACGGCCAGCCCGGGCTTCTTCATGCCTTTTAAGTAAGTACATTAAAATGTTTTTATACAGGTATATTTAGTAAAAAATGTGTTTATACAAAAATTGCCATGTAGTTCCCATGAAATATCTTCGTCAATTGTAACTTAGCCCGATTTTAGAATAGTAGGTATGTCGGTTCGTATATTAAACTCTTGACAGTTTAAGAGGAACTTCTCAGAAAAAGTTTATCATATCAGGTTTACTTGAAATACTAATTTTACCTGGAGTATGCCTGTTCGACTCTTAATCATACAGCCGATAAAAAACTTTGTACTTTTGGAACTTCATCTCTTCATTGGTTTGTTAAACATTTAAAACTGTTCCCTTTATATCGTAACCATAATGCAAGTACTTTTTAATTCTAAAATTACAAGCAGCAGGTTTCAAGACGCGCAAGAATTTGATTACATTTTCTACTTTCCAATGCATTTCAAAACTAACGTGTATATCAGTGCATCGACCAGCGCGCGATGGGACGATCTCTCGCGGCTAGCAGATCGAGTCCGTCCAAGGACGTCCACTCTACGGGTAGCTGCTTTCTACGAAACGACTCTAATTTTTACACTCAAAGGGCTATTTTACAATAAAAGTGTCATGGTAATCCGCTGGCTTAGGCGGTAAGAAAAATGATCCTGAATAAAAAAGTAAAAAAGTAGAAAGCTCGCGGTTGTTTTATTTGTAGAGCTTCGGGCGCAGCCAACATGGCCGCGATTGGAGAAGCGAATATTAGGTAAACGTGATATTGAAGCTTTGTTACTACCTATTATAGTGCATATATACGCATATCTATGCATTTCCAAGTACTTTCTGGTTTTTGGTGTGATTTTAGATTAGCTTACAAATTACAAATGTATCACAAATATGTTTCTTTGGACGTACGAACTATAAATATAACTAAAAAGCGAAAAATTCAATTAATTATTTATCGTATTTACGTCCGTTTGTAAAGGCGGCCTCAAGTCAAAAAGTTCGTTACGCGCCACCCTGTCTACAAGACAGGTGCAAGCCTATGTATTTTGACAGCGATACTTAGCAGAAACGCCTCCTTTTTAATTTAGTAGTCATTTTTTATTGAGGCCTCCTGACCCATTTTCGACTCAGTAGTTATTATCAGCATTAAACATAATTTATCTATTATATTTTAAGACAAAAAACCTTAAAAGTTTGAATGTGAAGTTTACAACAACTTTACGTTTACGATGTCGAAATTCGATAGAGAAAAAAGGGCTTGATATTTCATAGTGCAAGCAGATTTCGACGTTTACAGCAGATTCTTTACGCACAAAGGTACATATGTAAATTTTATAATTTATTGCTTTGGCTTTGTAATTCAAAGTACAACAAATATTTTAAATTGTTACGAGATAATTTACGTTCATTATTATAATTCTATTGTTTGTATGTGACATTCTAACATGTTAACTCTCGTGTTAATTTATATGATTTTTGGCAATTGTCAACCAGGGGAAAAGTAGGTTTGAATTGCTAATATTATTATCATTATACGGCTAGACAATGACAGGAAAGAGAATATTGTTTTACCTCGGGCTCGGGGAGTTTCGCTACAATGCCTCGCATCCGGACGCACCCGCGCCCGTACATCGTTACCGGCCGGCCGCAGATTTATTTAAATATAAAAAGTATGTATAGATATAGAAAATTAACCCTTGACACAAAACCCAATTTATATATATGTAATAATTATTACAATAGTGAATAAAAAGCGCATAAGTAATAAATTTAAATTTTCGCTTTACTTCATGAATATTGGGTAACCATTGAAAATTAGGAATGCCATGAAAGTTCCAAATATGTATATCAAGTTCATCATAAAACTTAGAAGCAGTTGAATGAAATTTGTTTACTAAGATCGTTAAGATTGCGTCACAGCGTGGTGTTATTTTTTTCTTGCGCTGCTCACGCATGTTGCAGGTCTTTAGCAAAAACAGCCACTGGCGCGAAAATGTAAACTGAAACGTATGTTCACTGTATAATATTTTATGGTTGTGCCTATAAATATAACGTGTTTAACCTTATCTTTTTATGTCTAATCACAGCACATCTAAATTCCACATAAACCTATGACATTCGACAATATGATTAGTAAGTCTCGTTTTTATTTGTTTTATTAGCAAGAGGCAGAAAATAAATAATTAATACAATTATATACGGTTAATAAAATTATTTATTATGCAAAAAGGAATAGCGATAGCAATTTAGCTTGTCTATTTTGTTAGAGTCTCTTAGTTAATGTGAGATAAGGGTAGGGGATCCCTAGATAATATTAAATAATAAATTCAGAGGCGCGTGGCAGGATGCTGGTGACAAATGACGAGGCGGCCGCTTCGCGTGAAATTGCTATTATCTCCTCATGCTGCCCACCAACCCTTCCTTCATTATGCAAAGTCAATGTATTAATTGACTTGTAGTTACTGCAAGCCGCAGTAAAGGATTCTAAAGTGCTTTTACCGTTTTAAAAAATTGTATTTCAAATGTACGAATTAAAGCGAAATGTGGCTCCTTTATTTTTATACAAATAGAATGCAATACGAATTTGTTAATCATTTCTGTTATATACATAGCGTTTAACTGGCATCTAAAATTTTGGAAATTACTGCTAATGTTTGGATAAAATTCTTGGCAAAATCTCTATTATTTTCAACCCTTATAAGTAGAGCCAAGATTATATACAAGTTATGTAACGCTTTTTTCAGTCTTTAGGCGGATAGGTCATACAAGCGTATATTATAGATACGAAGATGGGATTGCCATGTTTCTATCCCTAGTTTTCGGTTCATCAGCCGCGTCAATTTCAAAACTCAACAAGCCACCATGCGGGATCGCATTATTGCCTTTTTATTAGTATTTTTTTCTAACCCCCGCTTCGCATTCTGTTTTTGTTGCACACGCCGTGGGATAGGTCGCAGCTTCGCTGTTTATGCTGGTATTAGCATAATGCGCGGCTTCACATCGCTTTGTCGACCAATTGACAATAAAACAACATCAACGCGAATTTTCGCAGTTCATTGCACTTATTTGGAACTGATTCTAAACTGAAGCTTCTACGCGACTATGGCTGCGAAAATTGACACTAATTACGAACGTACGAATCAACGTCAAAGGTCATAACTGTTAGAGGTATTAACAAAGGGTCATTTGCATTTCTGCATTGTTTTCCGGGTCAATAACCAAATTGTCGTACAATTTTAAAGTTTTTTGTGGTTCATTGGCGGCTCGTCTACACTAAATAGCCTCTTGCAAATAATTAATTAATTAACGGTAAATGTAAATATGTTGTTGGAGCTGAACAAAAAAAAAGTTTAACTTTACAACTGTCAATGATATACATATATGTACATATGTATATACATACCTATTGCCGTATATTGTGTAAACATACATAAATATATAGTGCCTATAACACATATATTATAGTTATTATTCCCACACATGGAATGCTCTATAATTCCCAGTGTGAGCCTGTTACCGATATGCAAACGATTGGTTCGAGAGCACTTCTCAATGCGCATTGAGATGGTTCTGGCTTTTGCTGCCATTGTTTACGTCATCAAGTTCATTTCGAATTCAATAATTCCGTGAGAAACTTAATTTGCATATAATATTATGCTTTTGTTTAAATATTGCTCAAATAAGAAGTGGAAAGATTTAAAAAGTTTATATCATATTAGTAAATTAAAAATTACATTTTACGTCGTTTCCGTGGAAAGAGTTTTGTTATCATTATTACGTACGAAAATGTTGTTATTAAATTTGGCAACAGACTCAGTCACTATATTTTTAAATACAACCGTCTCCTATTTTAAACAAAGGATAGATATCTATACTCTTGTGATAATATTATTTCAGACTTTAATTATTGGATGCATTAGCGCTTTTATAGTTCCATAGATAAATTCAATTCTATTTCTGACAATAATCCGCGTGTCCCGTATCATCATTAATTGATGAAGATTGACGATGTAACTTATTAATATTGTGAACCCTTCATCGACAAATTGATAACATTTGTTCTGTTTAGAAACAAACTCTACACTTCATTGTTAATATACATATGTCCATAGACTTTTTTATTCTATACTACTTATATACTATGCTAACATCCATAGCCTCTTTTTAGTTACCAGATTTTTTGAACAATATCAGATCTTATCAGGAAACTAATGTTTTAAATACCTATTTCAATACCCTGACAAATTGTGGTAAAAGTATTGCGTATATCGAATATTTTTTATATGGTACTATTTGAGTGCATTCCCGATGTGTCAAGGATGCTTCGAAGTGTTCAACAAAAAATATTGCACGGTGGCTGTTCTATTTTTGAGTGCATTTCGCGCTATTTTGGCGTTCCCTACGCAGGCATTATGTCAATGACCCCGATTCGCGGCGTTGTTCACGTAGTTTTTGGAAACTTTTGGGGTGATTATTCTAAAATAAGTTGTGAAATACGTACTTGTAGCCTCTGCATATCTAACTTCAGAAATGTAACGACGAAGTGAGATCTGTTGATCTGAACTTGTAAATACCGTTATTTTTTAGGATGTGTTGCAATTGAATTTATCATTTTTGTAATAAATAATATAAGACAGTACATAATATTGGTACCAAAATGTGACTTGGTAATACATAACCCTAACATGTATATAACAATAGCAATAGAGAATAATCAAATAATCAACATTACAAGGCGGTACCCTCTATCTAAGGAAGTATTTTTTTAAATTTCTTTTTTTTGTCTATCGTAAATGTTAAGAGTGCATATTAATTCGATTTTTATGATAATTATCGACGCAAACTAGGAATACATATTCCGTTCCGATGACACGGCGCGAAGTTTAATGTTAGCATACAAAAGACCCGTACGTACTTCCAGCTTTTAATATGCCGAATTCGACTTTAATCTACGGCTCTAGCATCGTTTTAGTGTGCGTGTAAACGAGCGCGAGCGTACGACGTGTGCGCACTCATTTACACAGCCACGAGCGCCCTCCTCGGCGCTGCAATTCGTTGGCGCAACGCCCCGCGCTCCCGCCCGCACGCAATTGCACTGCACTCTAGCGCGCTGCGTGCGTAAAAAGCGCACGCAGGAGGTGCGGGGTGCGGCGGCGGAGAGGACCGCGAGCGCTCGCCTGCAAGCAGCAGTCACGGCCAGACGCTCGCAAGAGCACACCGCCCCCACAGGGCGTATTCACCACTGGCTCTTTCGCGAAATAACCCCCGATCGTGCTACTCACTACGTGCTGTGCCAATGCGAATATCCTCTTGCAATTTTCAACGACATATCTGGCGCTCATCGAATTTGGATCTTTAAATTATAATAAGGGTAAGTGATTTTATTTTTTTCCTATTTAATGTTTTAGGCTTCGTAGACGTGCTACGGCTACGAAAAAGTAGTTCATCTAGTTCCGGTTTATTGAAATCCTCTTCAGTGTCTAATGTGGAAATTTTAACTCTGTAATGTAGAAAATAAGATAGTTTCAAGGACGTTTATAAAAATTCAGAAATACAGTTTTACATGACAAGAGGGTCGGCGGCGTAGCAGCGGCTTTCATCGGTCCCCTAAGTTCGATTTACCTGCCGAATAAAAGGTAAAAAGTCAATTTAGCAGTGAGGAAGGGCTACGAAGCGATATATGTAAATGGGGAAGGGCAGTGCAGTCGAGCAGTCGCCGCGAGGCAAGGTGTACGTTCGCAGTAGTTCTCTCGCGGTTTGCCTGCACACTACTTACACGCAAGGTTATGTGCTCTCGGATTTTCAATTGCCTTGCGATACTCCGGTTGTGATAAGCTACGCTATGTACCCTGCTTCGACGTACGCTGATATTGTGCCAGGTATTTGTTAATAAATAGCCTCGGATAAAATTCTTTTATAGTTGATAATTTATATTTAATATTTTTAGAAAATTGTTGGGAAAAATAAATATAGTTAATATCTATTCAAAAAATAATGAACGTACTTTTGTAGAAGAGTTGCGATATTTTAGTGGAATCTTGACGAGTAATTTTCTTAGCGTTTTAGGGCACTCACTGTTTTTTATGTTTACTGAAGTAAACATTAATGTAACAGTTATTTTATTAGAATTTACATATTTAATGAATTGTAACAACGACTATTTACTTAACGATTTGAAATATGCAATGTGTATAGACCGTATAAGTGATATGATTATATCTTAACCCTTATGTTCTACTTGTTCAAACACATACAAAAAATTTGTGTAAAATTCCAATTAGAACCAATAGCCAGCTAACTCTTATATATTACTTGTCTACAGGTATACATCTACGAAAGATGGGAAGTAGTGAAGGCCAACAGACGTTCTGTCTGAAATGGAACCACCACAAAACAAACCTGGTGGAGATCCTGGAGGCACTTATCAAAGTGGAGACCTACGTCGATTGCACCTTGGTGGTCGATGACCAGGTCACATTTAAGGCACATCGTGTGGTGCTTGCAGCTAATTCTCCATATTTTCAATCTATTTTAGCCGACGTGCCTATGGATCATTGCAGCATCCTATTCCCGGGTGTGAAGGATTTTGAAATGCGCGCACTTCTTGAGTACATGTATACAGGTGAAGTAAATGTAACTCAAGCGCATATACCGCGAATTATGAAGGTAGCTGAACAGTTAGAAGTTAAAGGGCTTTTTGATATGACTGAACTACGACGAAGACCAGGAGGCAGTGAACGCACTCCGGCTGCTTCGCCGCCGCGTGTGGTGCCCGCCGCGCCATCTAGCGTCTCCCCGCCTGCACAAGCCTGTCGTTGGCCGCCGCCGCCAAACGCGCCCGTCTTATCTGCCGCTTACGACTCTGCGGATATGAATCCATTAAAACGTAAAAAACTTTCTAGTATGCTGGCAACCCGTGATACACCAATTTTAAGAAACGTACTTGCTCAAGCTACTCCCGTAGATTCTTCTCAGCCCATGTCTCTCGTCTGTCATCCGGTAAGTCAGCATGCTCCTCCGCGACTACATTCGAACGGGTCAGCTCATGAGCCAGATAGACCGTCAAGCCCACAAAGACCTTTTGAGTATCGCCCACGTAGATTATCGTCACGAGCTTCTTCTCCACATTACAACCGTTCTGATCGATCAGAGGACGCTCACTCTCCATATACGGAGCGGTCGTTTGAAGAGGAAAATCAACGTTCTTTCCACCCGTCACCTCCGCCACCTAACTTCCAACAGGACGTGAGAGCTGGTCTAGCGCCTTATGTACCACCTCAGCAAAAACCAGAATGGAAGCGATACAAGCAGTATACAAGGTCCGATATTATGTCTGCTATAGAATGCGTTCGAAATGGTATGAGTGCATTACAGGCATCTCGTAAATATGGCGTTCCATCTAGGACTTTGTATGACAAAGTTAAAAAGTTAGGTATAACAACAAGTCGCCCAATGAGTCGTGGTGTTAAAAGGGAGTCAAATGGTGCTGCCTTTCCGTACGGGCTGAGTGGAACCGGAGGAAACGAAGATGGTCCACCATCTACTCCTTTGATTGACCCTTCTTTCTTACAACAAGCATTAGAAGGCGCAACGAGGGACGGCGGCCGAGAAGCTTTGCACGCAATGGCTTTGGCTGCCGCAGCTCACGCTGCTCTAACACCTCGAACGCCGCCCCGATCAGCACCACAGTCACCGCGCTCACCCCTTCCAGATGACGACCACGTTGAAGATCTCTCTGTGTCTCGACGCCGCGATCCTGACCCTCCTTCTGGTGTCATTGTTCCGCCACGTAATTTTGCACTGGATTGCAGCAGCGAAAGGGATTGAGCGTGGAACAATCACGAGCGAATACTTGAAAAGACTGACTTAGGCGTACAAAGTTAGGATAAGGCACTTATTGGTAGGTTACTGATAGGACGCGCCGCGCGCGCACTCCACGCTGACCGGGCGCTCCGGCCGGGCGATTGCAATGGGCCCCGCGGCCACTTATACATATTCTACCTCTTTTTTCTTTATTTATTTCGAACGCCAACAAAACCCGACGACGAAATAAAATTTCCGTTAGAAGGTATGGCGGTGTCCTTTTGTGATTTTATCTTTGTTTTTCCTCTGTAGTTATTTTACGTTTTATAACATTTACGTCTCTGTTAATGTAATAGCAAGTAGGTTAGCTTTAATTAGCATGTAATGTCTTAGTTAGAGCGGTAACCGTGTAGGCCGCCAGTGGTCGAGATGGCAGCGCCAGCCACTGCCGCGCCCGGTGGGTCCGCCTAGACGAGTTATTGTGCAATTTGTTGTCCGCGACTGTGATGTTTATAGACTGAAACGCCGCCATTACCTCACGCTCGCTACAGATTAACTCTAGTCCATAACACAGCGCGACGGTTCCTTTTCGAAGCTTTCAGGGCGATGTCGCACAGACCGACGCCACCGTTCAGTCATCGAGGCAAACTGCGAAGGGAGCGCGCAACGTGTGTTGCTCATGTTCACTTAGAATAGCGACGTATAACCTACCTACATTAGTAATTCCTTGTGTTATTATTTAAATTAATATAATTGTTTGCGTTTTGCCATAATTGTTCATTGTTGATATCTAGTTATACACACTCTCTTCATTATATTAATGTTTTGCACAAGCACGGCGTTCTTATTAAGTATAGAAGGTTTTCTACACCTTAGAAACTATAGATGCTCAACTATCTGTCTGTGAACAACAGAAGCATGTCGTCGCGTTTCATAAAAATACGTAATAAATATAAGTTTATTCGAGGGTTAACTATTATGTATCTATCATTAATTGTATTTCAGTTATTAAGTATCATTATCTAAGCTTTTAGTAACGAATGTCTATGTGACCATACTTACATAGGTATCTATTTATTTTCATGAGAATCTTTATATCCCTACTAAAATGTTGACAGCATATAAATGGAAATATAAATTTATGTTAATTATATCATATTGTTTAAGTTAACTATAGCATAAACATTACTATGATTACTTTTTTTTGGTAATTCATTGAAAGACTGATTTGTTACTTTAGTCTAGTTTGAAAATGCCATAGATACAATGTAGAGTTTCGATAGATGTTTGAAGTTAAGTTAAACACGTATTGAGTGTGTAGAGT
>DWJK01000297.1:0-23966 GCA_018248815.1 Croniades pieria auraria
TGGTCGAGTGGTTGCAAGCGCGACTGCCGAACAGAAGGTCCTGGGTTCAAATCCCGGGTCGGGTGCTGTGGGAATTTTCTAGTTTAGAATTTGTGACTCGGAGTCTGGATCAGTGCCCGGTGTAAGGCAATAGGCTCGCCACCTATTCCATGGGACTCAAACGTAACTGGTGAAACGTGGGAGTGTACTACACTCCTCTGCCTGCCCCTTCGGAGATTACAGGCGTGATGTTACGTTCATCTTTTATAATTTTTAACTGTTGTGAATACTTCTTCTTAGTGTACATTACAAGAAAAATGTTTTAGAAACATGATAACAGCATCTTAGTATAACACTTTTAGGATGTTATATATACATATGTACCTATATGTACATATGTATATGTATTATAGTTCACAGTAAAAAGTTTATTGATTATGGAAAGGCCTTTAATTAAACAGTAGGCTGTTTCACCTCGGCGCCACATACATACATAAATAATGATATCGTGCGCGTCGACTGTGAACAATTATGTGTAGCGTAAAAATGTGTGTATTATTAACATAAAACAAAAAAAAATAATTATTATTACTGAAATATTAGTATGTACTTCTACTTTCTACTTCTTCTTTTAAAAAAGGAATGACTTCTATGATATGGCAGGTCTATACTATTGTTTTACCTCATAAATATATAGATATTGTAAGCGAACCGAGAAAATTTTTCCATCAAAAAATTCTACATCGAAATATATTGGCGAACCCATCACACGGCTCGACGTTGGACACGAAATGTAATTTCGGCGGTCCTCGATGACACCCTTGCAATTTGTCGTTTATGTAGGTTGAAATCGTAATCACTTTACCTTTCGAATCCGGTTATTCAAATTGAACGCGGGTGCTACGAACGTAGCGCCGAGCTTTACATGACGCTGTGCCATTAAATGTTCCAGCTTTCCTAACATTTTCTGTATTCTCGGTAACGATAGGTCATTAAGTACCTTTTTTGGTTTTTTTTACGGTGGGAAACCTTCAAAAGGTACCCGGTACCCTAGGAATGATATCGGGTCATGTGGGACTTTTACCACACTAAAACCCCCTCGGTGGACTTCCTCGCCACTAAAAGGAGGGCTCCGGGATCTCTAACGGAACGCACCAGTGCCCTCCTAGCACAACGCCCAGGTCATTAAGTACCTACCTACCACATTAAAATTTGCAACCAGGAATAAAATCGAGTAACTTTTAATTGCTTTCCGCATTACCCTTTCATGTATATGTCCCGGAGTTTTGCGCGTTTCTGTTAGATATCAATGAATAAACATATCCATGTTAGTTTCCAGAATTATTCAAATATCGACCATTTCCCTTTAGAGAATATCAAAAGCGATTTAATAAAACGCGTTAAAACGTACCACACGAGAGATTGATCATTATGTTAACAGTGACATAAATTGTGTGGAATGAAACGATGCACAATTGATATAAGCATAGGTACTACACCGAACGAACAAATGATAAGGCACGCACATCGCGCCTGCGAATTTCGTCACGAGCTCATTGGTTTTGTGTCCTTATTTACTTTACCGAAAAAAAGCCTCTCCATTTTGTGAGAGCATTCCATTCGTTCCTTCTTAATGAACCCGCACACATTTATGATGATTTTATTCTTCATTTACAAACATCAATTCGTATTGTATTAAAAGGTGTTGTTTGGTCTATAAGTCGTTGGTGCGTGAAAGAGTTAGTAAATTCATGTCAACTTTAAGATTTTATAGAAGACTTATTGCAATGAAAAAATTTACAATATGTTATCACAGGCCGTCGTAATAATCTGTTCACGGAACAGAAATAGTTCATTACAAACTTCTCGAATATACGACTAAATTAAATATTTTTCAAGAACAACATTTCGTAAAGTAAATAACGCTAGTCAAACTAGTTTCAAATAAGTGTATAAAACTAATTTAAGTGAAAAACCTAACCTAAAATCATTCAACAACATACAAAATATCGATTGACCTAACGAAAACCACCGTGAGCCTGTAGAAAGATAGTTATCTAGCTACGAACTTGGCTATTTGAAATTTCCGTTCGGAGCTAATGACTCGGTCTCTAATCCCTCTCAGTCGGATTACCTTCAATATCCTATAACTGCAGAACCTATCGGAAAACTATTCACAGAACCGACTCGACTCGACACGAGAAATCTGAAAATATCACGCGCCTAATATATCTGCTTTAGATGAATACTACTTGTGCATGTACTAACAAATCTATATTTAGTCGATCGTGAACTTTCGTCATTGTAAATATCAAATATGTTTATGATAAATGAACTCCATGATGTTTCGGTACTGGACTTAAAAATAGAGCGGCTCGTGTATGAAACTTCAAAGAAAATGGCTAGCAGTAATGAGTTCAACGTAACACATTGATAGCATTACTATAATTATAAGCATAACCGATGGTTTTCTTGGAAGCTTCAAATTTATCTTCGGTTTTCAGGTATACACACAAGTTACATTGCTGACGTAACGCACAATAAGTACTTAAAATCCAAACACGTGTATGTGACGCACGCACATCATTCTGGTAAAAATTTCAAGTAAAATCTTTAATACAGGCGCCCTATTGTTACCGATATAAATTCGTTAGAAATAAGCCCAATTCCTCTGGACGATACTCACAAGAATCGCAAGGTGTTAAAATTTAGTGTACGGGTAAATGACTATAAAATCATAATAACTCTTTCGTAAAAGACTCGCTTTCAGTTACGTATACGTTTCATTTTACGTGTCCCGTTTAAAGATTCACAACACTTGTGATTCCTCACTTAAATAAAACACCTTAATATATTTGGTACAGTACTCTGAAACTTCGTTACTTCAGTATTTGAAGTGAATGTAAATTTACATAAGATTGATATAGGATTTTTATGTTTCATAATACGACTGACAGAAATGGCAACTGTCAATTATCCATAGCGTTTACGACCTTAAGGAGATAGAGAATGCATATTAAAACTGCGAGGATGAAAAAGTACGATAGAAATAAATGGCGAGCTCGAAGAGGGTTAATAGGGCAATAAAACAAAAAATAAGGTATACTTCACTATCGAGAGATCTTTTTTTATAAATGTGAAAAGGTCGCATTGAGAAAATGCCATGCAATCGATTTTCAATTTAGTTTTTACATAAGCTTCGAAAGATCTGCATGACTTCAAATTTTAAAAACATAATTTGTATAATCACCATATCTTTCCATTGAATAAATGCTTGTAACGACTTAGTATATATGTTCCCGTAAAAGGGGAAAAAAACTTGTAACATATGATTTTTCAATATAAGAAGCTTTAAACGTATTGTATGAAAGAATTATGACCACGTTCACGGCTGTATGGAATTAAAACATTTGCTTTCTCTGTGTAGGATACTCGTACATAATTTATATTAATTAACTATATTACGTAATCAACTTTTTAATAATTGAATAACCTCTAATGAACTTGCCCATTCTATTATTATTATGGATTTGTGCTTCCTTTTCGCAATTTTTTTTCCGTAGTGTGGACGTAATTAGAATTGTGATACACATAAAATGAAGTGCGAATTCGTTATATTAGACGGTTCGAATTTCGATCACAAATTTCAAATCCTGTCAACGTATTTGCGACTTGATATTATTTGTCATAAAAATTTAAAAAAAATGTTGTTCTTAGTTTTCAATCTATCGGCCCGTGGATTTCAAACTGATAAAAGGCCTTCGGGGCAGTTTTAATTTTATAAGTATGTATGTATGTATGTAGTGTCTATGGACGCAAGTATTTTATCGTTTGGAAATTTTATCGAAAACAATCTTTACACAAGGGTCTGTGGGTTCCAGTTTTATTTTTATCATTTTATATTTATTTGTTAGTTATGTTTAATTGTTTTACTGTATTTTCTTCATGATGATATTTTTCTTCAACTATACTTTTTTATTATTTGTAAGCTGTTGACCTGCCTCGTGGATTTCAAGCGTTAAATGTGACATAAGTAATCCGAATTCTACATAATAAAATCATGAGGAAGCCGTATCTTTACATGTAATCTTTTTAAGTAAATACGAGTGCTATTTACCGGAGACACGTTAATGAGTCCAAAACAGCTCTTTTTAATTTCTGCCTATATTGTTTATCGGATTTACGGTAAATTTGTGCGCGCTAATCTCATCAAGAGCTGAACCCATTTTGTTGGAGTTTATGGAATGTTTATGGAGTGGCTTATATCTACCTAGTATTTGCTTCATTTCAAATCATTTGGGAATAAAAAGGTATTCCGATAAGCTATTGCTGATGACTTTAGAAGACTGCTGAAGCGGCACGAAGTATTCAAATACGCACAGAGAGGTCCTGAACTTAACTTTTGTGAGGCGTGACTCATCTAAAAATGTTTACAAAGTACAAAAATATAATTAAAGTAATTTATTTTGTAAAAAAGGACTAAGAATTTTGTCAGATGGACATTTTTATCATTATCTACTTTGGTATAGAAAACCGATGACGAAATACTCCTGGATAAATTTCGGGCTTATAAGACAAATTTAAAAATTATATTGCTAAAGCCATATTGCTTCTTTCAAGTAAGTTCCAACAAAACTGTGCACCAGGTTAAATGTGACAACGATGACGCGGGATATAAAGTAAGACCTAAACAGGGCGCAAATAGGTAATACTGTATCTGTTCTTCCAATCCTTGACATTCCAAATGACTTTCCGTTCACTTTTAACCGGGTACTATTTCCAATGAATTTATATTACGTTATAACCATAAAGGAATAATAGACGCCATAAAGCACAAGAACAGAACCCAGTATCCGTTTCAGAGTAATTGTTTTTCGCTTGAACAGTTCTGCGTGGTTGATCCGCATATTGGCGTCTTCAGAATCTTCAAGAATGAACTGAAAGTTCAACATCTAATACTATATGCAATTAAATAAATTAGAAAAAAAAACCGTAACATCGCGCCTGTAATCCCCGAAGGGGTAGTCAGAGAAGTGTAGTACACTCCCACGTTTCACCAGTTACGTTTAAGTCCCATGTAATATGTGGTGAGCCTATTGTCATACACCGGGCACAATTCCAGACTCCGAGTCACTACTATGTAGAAATAAAAAAAATCTCTTTTCATTTAATTAAATTTTATTAATTAATTAAAACAAAAGCAAATATTTTCGCTATAAAAATGGACTATTTACAATAAGACAATATTTTTACTGATCATTCAACATAAACATAGGTGACTTGTTAAATTTTTTAAAGTGACCTCAATCAGCAATGCACAAACCAGTGCCCCTAATGGCGCGTTAATTTTATTAGAACTCCAACAAGACTTTTATTTCTGTGTCAGCTACAATGAGTCTTCACAACTCATCTACATTTTACTAAATGTACTCAATATTGCATGCAAAATTTCATTCAGCTAATAAATCAGCTGTGCGGCGCGCAATCAACAAGGATTGCGTGTAACCGGAGCCAGGGGTGTCCAGTGTCAACCAACCTCCATTCTCATACATCTGTACGATTCAAATATGTATAGAATAAGTAGCACGGTATCAAATTTAATAATCTAGCGTTGAAAAGTGCACAATCGTTACGGATACCTAATTTTTCTACAACCTCGAGAATTTAGTACTTGATGGGAATGCCTCTTACTGGATAATTCTGTCACATCATTGTTACATAAATCATATGTTAAAGTATAATTGTTACATTAGAATTTGCTGCAGTATATTTGGCATAATTATTCCTTTCTATTTTAGCATTAAACGTTTCCCGACTATCTACAACATGGCTGAATTAAGTATCGGCTAAGTCAGGTATGTTGTAGGACGGACGGGCTCGTAGACCTCGGATAGGTCTGACACTAGTCGGGCTATTCGGAAAAAATATAAGGGAGTTAAGCCGATATACTCGTGTAATTTAATAGCGTATTATTTGCTGTAGTACATCAGACAGAGTGTAAGAACTTAAATAACATCTTTTCGAAAAATTTGATGCTTTTATTTCGATCTATAATTTGCCTTTAATAGATTTCTAGTATATCTATAGTATTATAAAAACACTATATTAATGAATATATTAATAATATTATGTGTGTGTATTACAGTGTCATAATATTAAAGAAATGAGAGGCCGTTACGGCTTTTAATAAAAGGTTATTACTAAATATACGTGGATTTTTTTGTGGCGTGTGTTAATTATAAGACATTATTACACACAAACTGCAAACGATAAGGAAATAGTCTTCAGTAATTCAGTTAGAAACACAGATATTATAGTAGGCAGGAACTAAATTTCCCAGTTTACGGAGAATTGCGGTTACAGAGTTATCTCGAAATTAGCATTTATATTGGCCAGCTCGAGTCGCGTCAACCAAGCGTGTATGTCAAATTGTATCAGAAAAGACACGGAGGTAAAATAAGCAAGATCCTTTACAAAATTTTCACTCAAATCTTCGCCTCACAATCCTTTTGCTGCTTTTGAACTAGATATAAATACAACTTTCCTAAAGTATAGATAAATCTTGTGATTTATGTAAATAGTTTATTTAATGTTTAATCTGTTTAGCTTAAACGAATTCATATTTCAAGTATATATTAACTTTATTACAATTACGGTTCTTGGAATTATTTCATATCACTTCCGGTGGGTTAATAGAATACGAAACAGAAAAGTGAGCTCTGTATCTTTATATTCGAGTGGCTGCATGAAATATAAATGAAGAAGCAATGTCCGACTTCCTCTGATCTCAATATATTACGTTATTCCCAAAGGATCTGAGAAAAAACTTGTTAGCGAAGCATGTAGACCCGATCTTATTAACAAACTTCGCTCGCTTCATTTCCAGTTCAATAAAGAAAATATTGTATGGTCACGTGCGAGAAATCGAGATGTGAATGAAAATCGATATGAATAAAAAAAAACGGAGCCATTAGATCGAAACGATTATACTGTGAATCCCGTTGTAGGTGCCAAAGGCTTTGTGCGCACGGTGGTGGCAGTGATGACGTCAATACGTGCCCCGTCCAATACTTCGAAACGATCACGTGGCTCGGCACACTCCAGATGCGTAATCACAATATCGTCTATACTAACGTATGGCTCCCGGTTCCCACTACCCGAGTGCCAATCCCAATCGCTTTTGCTTTAGGATTTTCTTTATACCTTGACGCTATCAAAGGATAAAAATTTGACCTTTATCATCGCCTTTATGGTTTTATCAAATATAGGTATATACAGAAATTTTATTGCCAGTCTTATGATGGTAACAAATTATAAATAAGTTTTTTATTAAAATACGCAACTGAAATTTTTTATATGCTTACAAAAGCGTATTATCTCGTAAAAAATAAAATTGTTCTAAAAGTGTTTATTTCTGTAGCTATTACATAGCGTTAAGTGACAAGATATTGGCTTTTACAGAAATGATGTATCATTTGTGAATATTGTGATACACCCTAAAGCTAAGTGATTGGACGGCCGTTGGTGAAATATAAGAAATGTGTTTTCTGGTTATTAATGTGATGTGGGTCCACGTAAAACCAAATTGACTGCTATTGAATATATTTTTTATTTGAATACCCGTAATAGAAGCGTCTAGATGGTTTCTCGATGACAGGAATAAAAACTTTGTTATAGAAATTTCTAGAAATTAATTCTCGAGCTTGATAAAGTTTTGATAGATAATAAGTAGGCATAGTGAAATAAATCTAGATCTTTCCAACATATGTAGAAAACTATAATGTTGCTTTTTATATAAAATTCCTCGTTTTAAATGTCATAATACATAACGCAAATACAATAATAACATATTTTAATGATATAGAAAGAAGAACGAGCCACTTTATATTATTTTGTATGTACCTCATAGATAACTATATGAGGTCTAAGCAGACACCGAAGAGATATCGGAGAAGCAGATATCGAAGTGATAGAAATGTATGATAAATTTAGACACGAATCTGAAAAAAAGAGGTCGGAACGCAACGATAGATCAAAGTTTGTGCCGTTCAATAGCAATATGGAACAACCAGAACGCCATTTAACGAGTAGATTCTGCTGCTTAGCGGTAGAAGTAGCTGCAGCTTAGCTGTAGCTTTCGTAGCTAAATAATTGTTAATAAACGTTAGAATTTTTTGTTTCTTTAATATCACTAAATTATATTGACATTCGCATTGGCAAATACTGTCAAATGTTTAAATGTGGATATTTCTCGAGAATTCAAAGATTTGATATCAAATTGCCTGGATTTTAATTACTGCTCGTAGCGGTACCACGAAATTTTAATCGTCCACGTGAAACCTAATTTATTCACGTGTCTCGACTTTATCACGTGCAACACACTGTAGTCCATCATTCATCGCGGACGTGGCTGATCACATTATGCGAATAGCTATGACGGATATTCGGGAAATTTAAATATAGCAATATCTACTTTTTGCATTATAACTATGTTCGCTATTTTCAATATCTACATAACGTCAACTATAAAAATCAATAGCTGTAAAATTTTTATATGGTTCACGTGAATGGAAAAGCTGTGAATCAAAACTCAATGGAGTACCTACCAAATTTTAATTTACTAGAGTAAAGCGGGGCCATGACACGAATATTGGCATTTCAGGGTTTTTTTTTTCTAAATTCAATGCCCTCAACCCGCTCGAGTGTTGTTGTAGCAAATATTTGCTCGAGCCGTCAGCGAAGAAACAGTGAAGGGTAGGGGTTGATTAAAATTCAACCAATTGCGGCCGAATTGCGAATCCGACGGATTTTATGTGCTTCACGCACCGAAAAATCGACGACCGCCGCCCTCAACGAGAATATGTACTCGTAAGTATTGTAGAGCTTCGGTCAGCATCTAATTAGAGCTCATATTGAAAGCATCTAATATTTATTATTGTTTTACCTTACACTGTACATTTATGAAACTTACTTCTTTCTATATGTCAGAAACGATAACAATATAAAGTACGTCCGGTATCTAACGAGCACTTCATTTTCAATAATTGAAGTTTTATGTATCCATGTTACATCTATCGAAAACTACATTATATTTCTCGTTTGCTTTGTATTTTGCTCAATCGTTAAACCCATTCTATCCCGATATTATTCCTTAATATTTTTTACGACGAAACACGTAACACACGGTATCAGACATTCCATTGATATTGATTGGTTACTCTGTTATTTAAGAGGCGGTCTTTAACGGAAAATCAATACATCGTGTATTTCATGACAGCTCGCAGTAATCGACATCTTCAATAGAGGTCAATTGATAGGTAGGCAAATGATATTTTCAGGACATACTCATATTACTCACTCCAATTCATCAGTTCTCATTGGGTATTAAAACGTAAATTAACTTTAGCAAAAAATTCCCATACATATATAAAAATTTCCAAATATTTTGGAATTCTTTGCTTTCTTAATTTAGTTAAAAAACAGCACCTTTAACTATTTCAAATAAAAAACACGCAGTTTTACAATAAGAAAATTTAAAATGAATATTAGTACTTCAAATACTTTGTATGTATTCGTAAAGAACCTAAATGGTATTAGACAAAAAATGATATCGGTATTTCTACCAAAAACTTACGAGAATCGAAATGAGTTTAATAGAGGACTTCAAATTTAAAACAAGCTAGTACCATTAAAAAAATTCAATACGTAACTGTAAATTAATTCAACTTACCGAAGTGCGTCACGTCAAAGTTTAGCGTGGCGTCTCTGTTCCCGCCAATTCGAAGCGATCACCGAATACACAGAACGCCTTAAACGGATAGAGAGGTGGCCCGCGATCGATATAGCCGTTCACTGCACAGCCCGGCGGGCCTGCACGCAGCGCGCCGTGCATCCGACGCTCCTACCACACAACATATTACTCTCAAGTTATTATTTTACAAGCACGTCCACTCATGAGAAAAGCAACCTGAGACGACCGCAGCGTTCGAAACCTTAATACTTCCCTTCGCTGCAAATATTAGGTGACAAACCCAACGACAGTCTCGACCGAAGACCTTAGCGGAGTTATTTCGTACGTACGTAAGTTGAGGATGGGCAGACTTATCTTCTCGAACGGAACTTTACTAAAAACTGTTTTCTTCGCTATAATTAATTTATAATGTAACGAGAAATATTTGGATAAGGACGTACGAAAAATCGTGACGCACCAAGCGACTACCGATATAAAAATAATATGAACAATGTAGGGACAGGAACAGGACTCGCGTAATAATAAGAGAACTCGCGTGGGGATGGTACGGAGGGTGCATTGTGCACCGGCGAATTTCGGAAGGGCCCTTTCCGAAAGCCCTTGTTTTGGGCCCCCCTACACTTGCGCAAGATGCGAACCAGTTTTGATTTTTGTATAGCGTTCAGAAAGGGGACTTATCCGACTGTTCCGTTACACTGGATTGAAGCAGCTAAATTATTAACGAAAAACACGTTCTATTATAATCAAAATGTAAATACAGATCCTTCTAAAATGTTTAAAAATTCAAATGAAAGCCACTCTCATCAATATTTACTCCCCATGTCCATAAATTAATGAAATGAAGTACAAGTCCAATATATTTTTATACCATGGCAATAGAAAACCCGTATACAACAGTGAAACGACAAAGGGGTGATGATGATTTGTGCCTACCCTTTAATACTAAACATTACTACAAATATCTACTGTAATCGATACAGTTCAAATTCAACGGTTCCCTAAAGAAATTTAAGTTAAATATTTTGTATCATCCCCACAAGAATATGAGCGTTAGCGTTTAGCGTATAGCGTATAGCGTATATTCTGGACAAGATGTTTGTTCTTTTGTTTCTATAACTACTCCGGTTTATCTTGGAATCAGGACTAAAACTGTCGATATCCTTTTTTTTCTTCTTGAGATTCCTCGTGTGCACACGACTAAGAACACACAGGAGTGGTATACGACCAGGAAAATATAAGCAAACATTTTTAGTTAACAATACATGCATAGAAAACATTCAGATTATCAAGTCCTAATAAGTTTACACAAAATAATGTTTGCAAACAATTTGTACCTACCTACAACAATAGTCGTTTTTGTTCATTACATTAAATATCTCCGTTTAAGGTCTAATTCGATTCTTTGAACGGTGGTCTTTTAATAGTTGAAGGCTTTAAGAAGAGTAAACTATTTTAGGGCTTTCATGCTTTTAATAAGACTTTACTTTAAATTACACGACCAATGGAATCCAAGCCAAAAGGCCCAATATATTTTGAAAATTGGATATGCGCAAATCAAGTTGTCATTGAGAAATAATGCTACAGCCAAAAAAAGATAAAATAGAAAGATAAATTTTTATAATTTAATTTCACAACTTTACAGAACGTAATGAGATCATGAAAAATAAATTTGCCAAAATGAAATATGAAACTTATATTAAGTAATGTAAAAATAAATATAATTCGCTATGTCGTCACTTTGAGGTACAATATCCGTTAGCGTACTTAGAAGTTGACATTTAAATTCATGTCAGGACTTTTTGGTCATAAAATTTGCTGAAAGAAAACGAGAGCCATTTTTCACATTTATCTTTTAGGTAAGTTTTTACTTTTTTTACTGGCGGTGATGACAATGATAATTTCATTTGATGAATTTAATAATGCGTTGGATTATTTCTAAGTTCTTACATAACAGTGCTATCGATTGCTTGATCCGAAATAAGCGTGACGCTGGCCTCATTTACTACTAAATTCTATCTAATAGATAATATTAAAATCTAAACACGATTGCACATTTCAGTTCTGGGAACGTTTGTTTCTAAATTATAGAAAACCTTGAAAACTTGTGAACTTGTAAACTATAATACACGTATAAACATTTATTAGAGTAGAATTTCGATCCTCAGACGTGTAAAAAACTTTTGCAAGGACTATTTATAACTGGGGTAAAAAGTCAGTCTGTCCGTCTCACGAAACCACAGAACTGTGTAATATACACAGTGTGTAATATAACTGTGTAATACACACATACTATAGTTGTGTAATATACACAGACCTAGTGAATTATTTCTAATTGTAAGGATTTGCTAACAAGAAAAAAAAATAAAAAACGTTCGACCCCTTTTATCAATCCACTGATGGTATATGAGTCTCCTCTTATAATGAGAGGGTTGAGGCCATAGCTAGCCCTAGGCCATCGGTTAATAATTATATATGTATAAATGATAATAAGGAACATCGCTTAGGAATATATTTGGCGGATGATAACGACCCATATCAAACAATCATATAACGATAAGAAAAAAACTATAAATCTATGGTGGATACTAAATCTCATAAAATTGAATCCTCAAGATAGGGAATATTTATATTAACATTAAAGACTATAACCGTAACAAATTGCAAATAAGAATAGCGTTCAGTATGCGCAAAATTGTGAACATCAAATGATTGTGAGTATTATCACATCGCTTGTAATTCACTAGACTTTTAGTGATTTTCATATTACTTCATACGCCAACAGATGGCGCGAAACACATAATTGTACCCGTAATTCTCTTTGGATTGCGCTGCGCTGGTATATCGATTTTGTGAATACGCGTCAGTATTAGCACAAGTAAAAATTGTCCCTAGTAAACTCCATTCTAAAAATACATAGAATTGAATTTATGCAGCGAAACGTAAGTACCATGGATTTTATTTGGTTTTTGAACGTACTTAATGTGTAAGAGAGAGGATAACCGTGCCATTTAAATATAGCTTTGTCAAATTGTATTGCGCATGGCATTCCTGGCAACACACAACTGTCTATGAATTTGACCCCGAAGCCCGTGTCCGGTGCAGAAGGAGAGTGTGGTGTAGGGCCAGGCCCTTAGTTTTCGGTCTTCACTTCGGTATTACTGTGTAAAATGGGCACATAATAGGTAAATAAGTTTTAATTTTACGAAAGACATTAATGAGATCTTGTTCATTTAGTTAGCGTGACATATTTTTTTATCATTAAAAATACATCGCGAGCAGCCTGTACGAGTTACTACTGCTAAGAATATCGTCAAAGTTGCGCACTGTTCCTCTTATTAAATAATTTAATGCCAGTGTTATTTATCAAATATCTATTGTGATTTTTAGTACTTGGAAATACGCCGTTGGATATAATTATATTTAAAAGATAATTATGTGAGTTTCGTCTAATATCCTCGAGATCTTTGTGAATGTGTCGAGACAATGGTGTATCGATTATTTTGCGCTAACGAAATGTCATCCCGGTGCCGTAGTGTTAATATTAGAAGTCTATGTTTGTGATCACGGGTAACTATTATCTAGGCGTCTACGCATTTTATATTAAGCCTGGGTATTGAATAATAGGGGATTATAAATAATTACAAAATTTAAATTTAATATTTTTTATTGGCAATATATGGCGAAAACAAATATTTTATAAAATTTTATGTACAACTGGCGACCCATAAAATTGCAACAAAATATTAGCAAAGCAAAATAAAATCACAACATTGGTTTTATCGTAAAAAGGCAGAACAAGATGTATAAATGGACACAGTTAATTACATTCAGACATCAATTAATTTGTCTACATCCTTTTAGAAACCAGTTCTTTTGTTATATTTTGTAGCGAGGCGTTTTTTTGCTTGAAAACATGTTATAATAGCAGTTTTTTAAATACCTACCAAATGTTTAACTTCATATGAATAATCGTGCATACATAAGAGCAAATCAGTTGTAATAACAATCTGTTTTATATTGTTACAGTTCCGTATAGAGTTGAAGAGATTTGTGCTGAACGATACGTAAGTTCCCCATTTTCGAATCAGATAAAATTCATTGATTTAACATGGCCAATCCAAACCGTGAAAGCGTTAGTACTCGATTCTCGGATAATTATGACCTTAAAGAAGAATTGGGAAAAGGCGCTTTTTCGATAGTAAGACGCGCTGTTCAGAAATCTACCGGACACGAATTCGCTGCTAAAATAATTAACACCAAAAAATTGTCGGCTAGAGATTTCCAAAAATTAGAAAGAGAAGCACGCATTTGCCGAAAGCTACAACATCCCAATATCGTGAGATTACATGATTCTATTCAAGAAGAACATTTTCATTACCTAGTTTTCGACTTGGTAACCGGCGGGGAGTTATTTGAGGATATTGTGGCAAGAGAATTTTACTCAGAGGCTGATGCGTCTCACTGTATTCAACAGATTTTGGAATCTGTACATCATTGTCATCACAACGGAGTAGTGCATAGAGATCTCAAACCTGAAAACCTGCTTCTTGCGAGCAAAGCTAAAGGTGCTGCAGTAAAGTTAGCTGACTTTGGGTTAGCTATTGAAGTACAAGGTGACCAACAAGCATGGTTTGGGTTTGCTGGCACTCCAGGTTACCTATCACCTGAAGTTCTTAAGAAAGAACCATATGGTAAGCCTGTAGACATTTGGGCTTGCGGTGTAATATTATACATCTTACTGGTGGGTTATCCACCCTTCTGGGATGAAGACCAGCATCGGCTTTACGGGCAGATTAAAGCGGGAGCTTATGACTACCCATCTCCCGAATGGGACACGGTGACACCGGAAGCAAAAAGTCTTATAAATCAAATGTTAACTGTAAATCCTAGCAAGAGAATTACAGCATCTGAGGCTTTGAAGCACCCTTGGATCTGCCATCGTGAACGTGTTGCTTCCGTTATGCACAGGCAAGAAACTGTAGACTGCTTGAAGAAATTCAACGCAAGGCGCAAGTTGAAAGGAGCTATTCTTACGACTATGCTTGCGACACGAAATTTTTCTGGGAAGTCCATGGTGAACAAGAAGGGTGATGGATCGCAAGTCAAAGAATCAACCGACAGTAGTACTACTCTGGAAGATGATGATTTAGATAAAGACAAAAAAGGAGTCGACAGGGCGTGCACAGTAATTTCGAAGGAACAGGATGAAGATGGGCTTACGAAGGCAGATTCTTTTGGGAAGGCTAGAGGCGATAGCAATGCCTCCTTACGTCGTGCTGAAGTTATCAAATTCACTGAACTTCTGATAGACGCTATTAACAACGGCGATTACGATACGTATTCTAAATTGTGCGATCCCAACGTGACCGCTTTCGATCCCACTGCTCTAGGAAACCTAGTGGAAGGCGTAGAGTACCATAAATTCTTTATTGATAACACTCCAACACATGTGAAGACTAACACCACGATTTTAAATCCGAGAGTACATCTTTTGGGCGAAGACGTCGCTGTTATAGCCTACGTTTGTGTTACACAGAGCGTGGATGCCGAAGGTCGACGTGCTACTCATCAATCTCAAGAAACTCGTATATGGCACAAGCGCCACAACAAGTGGACCGCGGTCCACTTCCACCTTTCGAACTAGTCCTTTCTGAAGATCGCTCCGCCAGAAAACAAGGGTCTCCAAACCGAATAAAGGCAGTGAATGCTATTAATTAACCATGGCGTTGAATGACAGAGACCATGTAACTAGATGACAAACATAAAATTATTTCAATTCAAATTTGGTATCAAATTCTGCTATGAAAATTACATGAATTTTCTTAGAAACTCTTCATAATCTGAAAACTTTAAGTTAAGTACTTATAGGTAATGAATATCTTTACCCATATAAGCAATTTAAAAAGCTTATTCTTCATAGTCAAAGGCATTTTAAAAGGCATACATAATTTTGTGGCTAAAATGTGATACCGTTGAAATATCCAATGCTTGATGCTAGTTATAGTAGAGTATAAAATCCTGATCTCTGCCACTATCGAAGATTGTCAACGAAAGTTTATTAAATCGTTGTTGATCTATTTAATGAAATAATCTCGAAACCTAACAGATCTGATACTAAAGATTCTTCTATTTCTATTATAATGTAAGTAATCCTATGAAATCAGCAGAAATTTTCAAAGTTTAGAATTATTAGCACATTTCTCAATAAGTCTCTCTACATTTTTAACTATGGATGTTTTGTCGTGCTTAAAGATGGTGTTCTATTTGTTATCGAATACCTAGCTAGTAAGGTTTAAGTAACTATCGATGCAGTTATTGGCACTACGCAAGCAACAGTAAAAATATTTCTAGTAGTTAAATGTATAATTGTATAATTTTAAAGATTAGTAAATATATAAATTCATTTCAAGTTCTAGTATTAGCTAGTGCAGTTTCATTGTATCTTTTTAAGTGAACTATATCAATTTTGTCAATTTTTAGATTTAAAGTTGTTCCCGTTGCTATGCTTCTGGCTTCACCGACAAACATTGATATTTAAAATATAGTTACCAAATTTCAAATGTGCTTCCCGTCGTCGAGATTTAAAGTACCTGTGTTATCTGTCAAAACTTCATTTTATTTATCCTGTTATAATTAGCTAAAGTGATAACTGTGCTATAAATTCGGTTGCTTGGTGATACAATATTTACAAGAAGGAGCTTTGTCAACAGTGATATTTAGTACCTATAATATAAAGTAACTTTGCACAGTTTCACTTAAAAGTATGTGCTATTACTATAAGTCTACAGAAAATTCAGTATTTCTTAGAAATATATTTAGATGTAAATTATGACAATTACTTATTCATGTTTTTTACGATTTTGTAAAATAATTTAGTATAGTTAGCAAAACTTAATTTTCAAGATATTGAAATTTAACTATATTAGAAAAAGCATAATACTTAACTTTAAAACATGGTGATCTTATCACTGTACTACAGTACATAGTTGTGCCATTATCATTGAATTTAGTGCCAATAACTGTAAAACCTAAAAAAAATGTATTCTAGTCTTTATTGTTACGCATATTTAGTATTTAATCAATGTTTTGAATTAATTTTGTGAATTATACATACCTAGTAACTTACAATATGTACATAGGTACGAATTGCACGTTGCATGTTTGGGAGTGTCAACTTCTACATTTTCTATATAAACTATAATGTATCCATTGTTATTTTACATTATGACAGATTTTTTATAATTTTTATTCGGTTAATACTAAAATTGTGCCACTTATACAAGTGTGTATAGGCTTCGCTTGCTGGACTTAGATACTAGGATAAATGTAATGTTTTGAGACATCACTGTTAAATGACATCCTCTGTCCAGTTAATGCACAGCTCATTTAACTTAATGAGTAAAGTCTTGTATTAACAGCTGTATAGGACTAAGCTAGAATGAAGTATTGAAATTTTGAATATTTTGTCAACTATGAGCATATAACTTTTGTCCCATCCGATAAATATTATCTTTGAGACTAACTGAATGGTAAAATTATATACTTATTTGCTTTAAAACAATATGCTTAACTACTTTTAGTTATTAATTTTAGGTGCCATAGTTTGTAGGTGAGCAATATTTTAATGTTTCAAATATTTTTATCTTATACAAATTTATATTAAAAATAATAATATACCAGTTACATTATTAATTATAGTATTAATATAATAATATATCCCTCTAATGTTATTACATTTAAAACCATTATTAATCACAATATAAATTAAATAATTGGCTATATGAAAATTTTCAATGTCTCTTTTCAGATATAATATATGCCTACGAGTAAATTATGCACAAAAATGCAAAACATCTTTTCTACATTAAATCTCTATCTTAACTTCCTATTTAGTAGAAAAAAATGTATTCTCTCTCCAAACTGTGTTCCAGATGTTAAAGATGTTAAATACATAACTAATAAAGTAATAAATACAGACTTCAAATTTAACTACTTTTGAAAATGTTTATGGCAGCTCTCCGTATATTATTATGGCACATATTTTCCTGTTTGCATGCACTAACTTGCTCGCTTTTAAATTTAGGAGAGCTTTTTATATAATGTTTGAAAATTGCCTATTGAATGAAATTTTTATCCTAACAATAAATATAAAGTTATTAGTTTTCATTTTAAGGATGTGTACTTACTACTACCTAAATTGTGTCATAAGGCCAAGTGCGGACACACATTACATCAATGAACCTAGACAAAAGTGTGCACGATTTACAACCACTGTGCTCTGATGGTTTCTGATGTAACCTAAGTAGATATATGTTAAATGGGTGCAGTGCAATATGGTACTGAAATGTTACATATATTTTTTAAAGCTTCCATTGTTTTTTTTTTGTTTTTTATACATTTTCGTAGTTTTATTTTACTAATATCACGACTTTTTTCTAACTAAAAATTTTAACCATTCAGCTAGAAATGTATTGTGTGGACATTTGTAATGAAGCATAATATGTTATATGATAGTGTATGGTTTGTTGCGGCTTTTACCAGGATTGTATTAAAATTATCAGTTGGTGTACTTTAAATGAGTGAAACATAAGCTTTAGTTTAAAGTTATTAATGCACCCTTTTAGGTATATAATTGGATTTTTTTATAGCTAGTTCTTTAACAAAGGTACTTTATATTTTAATGCACCAATGAATTTATTTCAATTTGCTCTTCATTATGATAAAGGCTAAATTTTTGTAGAATAATTTGACAAGTGAAAGTGTGTATTAAAAATATGTTAATATTTCTATTCAACATAATTTTCTTAAACCTCTGCATTGCCGATTATCATGTAACATTCTCTAAAATAAAATTCTTTTTGATCTATAACCACATCTACTTTAATTTACTACTAAACTACCTCTAATATTGAAATACTAATGTTTTAACAACACTCATGGAATCAAAGTATGTCATATATTCTGAGTTATTTATAAAATTATTACTTATAGTTACATAATAATTTCCACCATCTCTCGTGAAGTAAAATGTTATTCAGACTTTATCTAAGTCCGATGTTATTACAACAATACCTTTCTTTGCAGGCCCAAAGCAAAAAAGTTAAGACTAAAATAAATGATTTTCAGATATTTAGATATCACTCGATATTACTCGGCAATAGTAATCTATACAAATAAATAAAATTGGAATGTATATTTGTAATATTAAAATAACAGTTTTTTACTTAATGCATATGTATGTATACACGGTACATCTGCCAAAGAAACATTTTTTACAATTTTTGTCTGTTTGTATGTCTGTCTGTTTGTTCCGGCTAATCCGGCTATTGGAACGGCTGGACTGATTTTGACTGGAATTTCACTGGCAGATAGCTGATTTAATATGGAGTAACTTAGGCTACTTTCATTTTAGAATTTCAGAAAAAAAAAGAACTAAATGAAAAATTTGTAAGAATACAAAATATCCATTTATAAAATAGAATAATTTCATTAAAATTAGCTTTGGTATTTTTATACACGAAATACAGAATTAATAAGTGACTGTAAATTTTGCGAGCTGAACAATAACTGTTGTTAAATTTCCATGGACGAAGTTACGGGCACAGTATGATAATAAAAAAAGTTGTAATTTTGCAAAATTATAGTAAAGCCCCACTTAATTTTATGATAAATCTGTCAACTTAAGTAGCAGCAGGGAATTTTGGGTCTATGATGAACTCTATATATAAATATTGTATTACTTCACTTTGTAAAAATGCTAATCTCAGTAGATCCAGGCTACTTACTGCTGTTACATACACAGAAAATAATCAGGATCACAATATAACAGTATCTTGATGTACAGAATGTATGTTACTATCTATCTATTAAAATGAAAGGTGGACTGATATTGGTTTGTTCAGGTAATTGCAAGCTCCAGAGAATGCTATAGGAAATTATAGGTTACAACCAATATATGCCATTATTTTTAAGTATTATCATCTCATCATTTAGTCTCAAGTATTGTACTGTTCCTTTTTAAACCTTGAAATTTCCGGACATTAAAAAATACAGATTGACTGCCTCATTGGTCAAGTGGTTGTAAGCATGGCTGCCGAACAGGAGGTCCTGGGTTCAAATCCTCGGTCGGGTACCATGGGAATTTTCTTGTTTAGAATTTCTAGTAGCGACTCGGAGTCTAGAGCAGTGCCTAGTGTATGGCAAAAAGCTCACCGCCTATTCCATGGGACTTAAACATAACTTGTAAACTGTGGGTGTGTACTACAATCCTCTGGCTACCCCTTTGTTGATTACAGGTGTGATGTTACATTAAGATAAAAATGTAAAAAAGAGGATAGGCAATTTTTTTATGATATTTTGCTACTATTTTATTGCATATTTAAAAGCATAGAGTACATACATTTTACACATATAAATGCATCTAGAAAATCAATAAATTCTCTAACTTACTTACTAACTACTCATTTTCATTAAATAATACTACGGTTGATAAACAAAAATATTTAATTACTTAATAATAAATATATTAAACAGTTCATCTATAAATTCAATAATTTTACCTTTTTATGTACACCTTTGCAACCATCAACTGAAACATTGAAATTTTTCAAAATATCCTCATATTTCTCTTTTCTTATACTTTTGCTCCCCAACTCTTTTTCAATACATCTTTTCAAGTGCTCTTCTGTCAGAGAGTCGAACCTTATGTAGGCTTTTAATGCTTTAATATCGCTGAATGATTCCTTTAAATCTGTATAAAAAGAATAATCACACTTTTTGATGTACCGATCATTGATTGTGTCACAATTAAACACCAATATTATTGTGATATTCTTATTCAAATTTTCACTTTTCTCTATGAACATTCTTACATGTTCCTTAACATGTGCATCAGGTTTAATCAAGTCATCTACAATAATCATGGAATTTGGACATAATGTCAATCCGAGCATTAGATCTGCAGAAAATGAATCAACGAAAGTGGGCATTGTATAATGATAAATATTGTCATAGTGGTAAAGATTTTCTAATATAAGTGAAATGGTTAATGTCTTGCCAACCCCTGTTCCACCATAGAGCATCAACAATTTACTTTTGGCTTTTACTTCCATTGTATTAATAATATCTTCTATGGCCCTTGGCTGCCCAAATAGTTTTTTCGTGAGGGATTGCTTTAGCACCATTAAATCTAAGTCCTTACTGCATTCAATATTTATTATTTGATAGATTGCTATTGATACAGAAGCTAAAATAGCGAATATGATTGCTAGTACATAATTAGATAGAAGGGGTGGTTTTCCTTTACGAGATGGCATATTTAATGAAAATCGTTTTATAACAGTCGCAGGAACCGCTGTAATATTACTGACATTTTCTTCATTATTTATATAATTATTGTCGTACGTTTCTTCTTTAATTTTAATTTCTGAAATATTACTGACAGCATTTTCTTTATTGTTTATGTAATTATCGTCATATGGTTCTTCTTTAATTTTAATTTCTGGCGTCTTACGATCTATTTCATTATACGAAACGTCCATAGCATGAATTGAATTACTGCTCAAATCCACATCCATTGGTTCGTATTCGTAATCCATGATATGTGTAATTAAATTTCTTTTTTCTCAATATTTTGTGTTACTTTAAAATGGCGTTTTTATTATAATAACAGTTATCAGCAACTTTTAATACAGTACTTATTAAAAAACCACACTTCGTAATCACAACGGACTTATCTGTCAAACATAAATGTCAGTTGTTAAATAGATGAGGCGTATTTATGGGAACAGGTAAAAGTAATTTATTTGTATTAATATGAACTAAAGATGATACATTCAATCTAAAATATTATCCCACATCAGATCAAAATAAATCCCAATGGCCAGTAAGTACAAGTCGAACAGCCTGTAAATTTCTCGTTTCTATTCTAACTGGTAACCAAAGAATATTATTATTTTACTTTAAATCTGATTCAGTACAAGTCATCTTTACAATTTATGTTTATTTTAGAGGAGGTGAACCTAAATAATAAGTTATATTATATCGCTAGACAGCTTACTTTCATTTAGTATTAGTTATACATATAATCGAACCTAATTCGCGCAAGGATGGTCGAGAACTAAAGATTTCTAGCTGCTATCATTCTAGAAAACTTTTCGTTTCTTCTACGTTCATTAAACTGTTCATAGATGGTCATATTGATTATACTGCACCAGTATAACTATATGTCATTTATATCATGAAAGCGTCCGATAAAAATTTCTATTTAATTCTACGAATTACATTACTTCGTATATTCGAAAATACTAAATATTTTACTTTCTTGTGAAGAAACATTATTAATGTCCGTAAACTTTTACTTTTAAAGGTTGAACATATTTTAAAATTTGGAATCGAAGAAAAGTTAATTACTATTTTATATAGTCAGTATCGGTCTGAGTGATTTTTGATTAGTCTAAAATAAAGTAAAACGAAAGTACCAATAAAAGCGATACCATCTTCTTGTACTTCTAATGAAGCATTACTTTGTTGTCTGTGGTACTCAAATCACTAAGTCAGTCACTCTATTGACAGTTTTATGTCATTAACTACGTTATTTTCGAAATGAGTGCCAAAAAAGATGGGTTAAACACAAATTTTAAATCAACACCACCAACTAAAAATAAAGTTCGCAATCCCTTTGATAAGGCCCTCATTGAGAGATTACACAAACCGATATGCAGGTAAGTAATTGGGAAGTGAGTAATTTTATTTTAGCTAGTTATTTACATTTGTTATACCACGTTTGTGATGAAAACGTTTGATTTAGCCCTGGGATGTGCAAGATTTACAAAAAGAAAAGTGGTGGTGCGTTCAAATGGGACATAGATCAGGCATGCACCCTAGTTCCTACGGATATCGTCGTGTGCAATAGTCAATTTGAGCCATCACCTGACCCTGCCATGGAGAAAATCGCCGAAGAAGCTACGGAAAGGTATATTTAAAGTATTGCAAAAGTTGTTTACTTGATCTGGTATTAAGTAGCACAACAGCCATAAAATCTTAGATGTGTTGATATATCAGTTCAGTCACAGATGTGTCCTGTCTTAATGTTTCTATATCACTCAAAAACTCAAAATAGCAACTGTTGTTAAACCACAGTAATATATAAATACAATAACAAATGATGTATATGTGCATTAATATTGTTCCCAATAATGTTTATGAGGTACTTACATCCTTTACAACTATGCTCATAGTAAGACTGGTAAGAACAGTCCTAACTTCAATAATAATTGAACAAATTTACTTGTGAATTTTCATAAACAAAAACTATGAAATAAGAGACCATTATTAAGCATATTTGGCTTTGTAAAATTATGTGATAGCATTGCCATAGTGCATTATTCTTAATCTTTGCACATCTTAAAATTCTTGATTTACTAATGACACTCTGGAGTTCATTGATACCATCATTGAGAACAATTGCCCTGCAACCTCGAATTTTAGAATGTTGCTTAATAAATGAGTATAGTCATTGTAGTTTTCAAAGGTATAGACTAATTTTAATTCTTAAAATCACAGTTGACGAAATATTACTAATATATTTTGTGATATTTTAAGTATTAAATTAGAAGTAACCTTAATTAATAAATCAGTTTATATATCTGAAGGTAATTTTCACATTCTATAATTACAGATTTTTCTCACAAGAGATGGTAATGCCTAGTCCACTAGAGTCATCAAAGAAAGTGAAACCTTTACTTCAAACTTCTATTGACACCAGTATCCAGATAACTAGTATTATAAAGGAAAGCACTATAGAAACAAGACAGGGTGAGTTGAATTTTATTTTAACGAAAGAATGCCATAAAATTGTTTGATACAAAACACATGTTTGTATGTTGAATATGAACCCTTACTCTGCTATAATACTATGTATAATACTCTACAATAGGACCTTGTTGTGGATAGAACATGCATGGGATAAATGCCATGCTGTCTCTACAAGCATCTATAGTTGTGAAACCATTGATTTGTGTTGCTTTACAAGTTAGAAAAACAGATTGAAAAACCTGTCATTATTCTAACACATAATGTCGTGTCAACAATGATAGCCTAGTGGTTAAGAAAGTCAGACTCTCACTCTGATGATGCTGGGTTCGAATCCATGGTGCACCTTTTTACAAAAGTGCATTTTACATTTAAATATCACTTACTAACAGTGAAGGAAAACATCTTGAGGAAACCTGCACAC